>JAIUZE010009423.1:0-24516 GCA_022085475.1 Heliosperma pusillum | reverse complement strand
AATTAATTAAATTTAGAGCAAAGTTAAATAAATTAAACGTAATTAATGAATTTATTTTCGTGCCTCAAATTTTAATACCGCGCGCGCGTATATTAAAAAAAAAAACACATAATCTATAAAAACGGTTCTTTATAATACCACCGTTGATATTACTTTCAACAACGGGTCACCTGAAGAAACCGTATTCATAATGTTTATTAGATTTTTCCTTTTGGCGCATTTTGGTGAAAATATATAACAACGGTTGTCGTTTAACCGTTGTCATTACTCGATAACAACGGTGGTTTTTAGTATAACCGTTGTCAATAGTTTCTCTTAATAAAAAATAATTTACAATCCTATAGAGTAAATTAAACACACGTACATTATCATCATCATCCTCCTCGTTTACAATCATCCTCGTTTACAACACAAATCTTTTGTTTATTATCATCATCATCCTCCTCGTACTCGTGATCATCATCCTGCTCGTTCTCTTTATCATCACCATGTTCTCATTTTCTTTATCAGGTAATTTTTGTGTTTCGTCTTTAGGGTTTTAAGATTGAAGTTCATCTTTTTGTTTTCATTTTCTATTTATCGTTATCTTTATCATGTAGTTTCATTCCTTTCTAAGTTTTTAGAGTTTTAGAATCTCTGCATGACTCTTTATTTGTTCAGTTACTATTTCATTCATTTCAAGGTCTTAGGGTTTTAGAATCGATGTATGCATGACTCTGTTCCGTTACTATTTCATTTATTTTGAAGGTCTTAGTGTCTTAGGATTATCATGGGTGAAAAACGGAAAAGAGGAGAAAACAATGATAAGGGGGATAAGCCTGGTGAGAGGGGTGCTTCGAAGTGCTCTGCAGCCCTTGCAGCTATATCGGCAAAAACGCCGATGGAAATAAAATGGAGTGTGAAAGGTGTTCCTACTGGTCCAAATGCTAGCCATTTAGCCACTTGGATTGGAGTTACAACCAAACAGTTCGTGCCTATAGATTTAGATGATTTCAGGAATATAAATCCTTCATTGCAGAACTTACTCTTGAAACGTATAAAGGTATGATAATATCTTTAGCTAAACACCATTTTAGTTTGCATAAGTTACTATTACATAAGGCAGGAAGCCGTATAAAGGTTCGTGTAAAGGTATGATATTAGACAGCCGCTTATTAGTATATATGATGATGATGCAGGAAGCCTTCGATATTCCAGACTGCCATGATAAGTATCTATTACGTAAGGCAGCGGCAGTCTTAAGGCAGTGGAGGTGTGACCTTGCCAAATTACACTTGTATGTGGACAAGGAGACGGGGCAGATGCATAAGAGCCCACCGACAAAGTACCCCCACATCACTCAGCAACAATGGGAGAATTATAAGGCGAAACGAGCTACTGAAAAGTTTCAGGTTAAGTATCCATGTCATATGTTTACATTTTTGTAAAACTCTACTTAAGGTTACATTTTTCTAAAAGTTTCAGGTTACATTTTTCTAAAACTCTACTTGTATCTATAATTTGCTAATTGTCTCATCTACTTGCGATTTTATATGATTTGAAGAGCGTTAGCGCCAGAAATCGTGCTAACATCTCACAGAAGCGGGGGGTATATTATGGTTCTCGAGGCGGTTACAGATTGATAGAAGAAAATCTCGTAAGTAGCATCTATATATTAGATTTTTTTAATCATAGTTGGACTTGATATACATGTATACATATATTATTTTTGAGTTAACGTGTAGGTGTCAAAAGGTGGGACCGACTTGAATCGGCACGTAACTTATAAAGAAGGGCACACGCCTAAAGGATCCCGAACATGTAACGAATATGATCAGGAAGTCTTGGCCAACATAGTAAGTATTATTTTTATTAAGACGGGTTTTTAATAACTTTATTGTTCAATTATTGTATGTCTAACTATCTATTTATTTTAGTAACAAAAATAAAATTAAGTTTATTTAATATATTATAGGAGAATGTTCTGAAGGAGGTTGCGGAAGGGAAATTCACTCCGAGTGGTCGTGACGACGTTCTTGCTAGAGCGATCGGCCGTCCCGAGCATCCAGGTCGATTGAGGGGCGTCCCATGACATGTCGGAGTCACGAAATATTATGGGACAACTAGCTCGAACAAGAAGAAGAAAAATAAGGGGAAGGCTGACATGGTACGTATACCATTTGTTATTGTCATTTAAAATGCACATGTTATTGTTTTAACAAATTGCTGATTCTACATTTTGGGCGTGCAGGTTCAGTTATTGGCCTCCGTGATACTGAAGATGAATTCTGGAGGCAAGCCTTCCGAAGAAGAATGGAAGATGATGGAGGATGTCATTAAAAAGGGTGAGGTAGTGCAACAGATTTGCCAAGAGGCAGACACTACTACCTTGCCAATACATGAGGAGACGGCTGAGAAGATGGGTGAGGTACCTACTGCTGTCGAGGTTTTAATACCTCAAGCCGATAAGGTAAATATGCTTTTTTTTTTCTGCATTTGTTCTTTCTAGCAGCCATGCCTTTGATTGGTTTATTTTATTAGGTAAATGAGTCGGAAAAGGGGACGCAACTTGAGGAGACGGGTGAGGTACCTAATGATGCTGAGGTTTTGATACCTCAAGCCGATAAGGTAAATACGACTTAACCATTTTGAACCTCTGCATTTGTTCTTTCCAGCAGCCATTGCATGCCTTTGATTGGTTAATTAATTGTATAAGGTAAATAACTCTGAAAAGGGGACGCAACTTGAGGAGCCGGCTGAGAAGACGGGTGACAATAAGGAGGTATGTAGAATATAAGAAGTTAGTATATGCTGTCAGTGCTAAATCTGGTCTGGACATGTTCAAGTATAATAGCCTACCCACCAACAATAAATAATTGTAACTAACTTTACATTATATACTCAATATAGATCATTTATGATATCTATTATATTTTGGTATTTAGTAAATAATGTGTATTCTTCAGGCCACAAAAAGGCGGTTAGTTGTTCGTCTCGCCGACCCTTCATTCAAAGAGAATGTGATTGTTGCTCGGGGTTTCGTATACCCAAAGCCCAAGGACTCAGCGGAAACCATCTTGGTTCATGGCGTACGACTCTTGCCGAAGCATGCAAAAGTGGGGATAGTGGGAGTCGTGAAGGGCTATGGAACCAGTAAACTGCCCGTCCCAGTCCGCGACGACATAGTAATACTGGCAGATGCGGTTAAATGTTTTGTCCAATGGCCTCAAAGCCACATTTACTTGGCTCGTGATTGTAAAATTCAACAGAATGTAGACGGGGTTAGAAAAATACATCTAATTTAACCCGCCGTTTGTCTTTGTTCATCACCTTCATAAATAGTGAAATTTATACTATGTTTTATTTTTGTTTTGTAGGTAACAAAAAACATGGATAAGTCTAACTCGATAGACAATAATCTTTCTCCTACCTCGTCAATACAACAACTTGATGAGGTATTTAATCAACTCTCTTTATATTTTAAGTTCTACTATCGCCTCATCATTGAAAGAGCAACTTAATTTAGTTAGCCACATGGAGGTTGTGAAAGGTAGCACACCGCATCATTTCCCCAAGCTGAAAGAGGTCAGGAGTCTATCCGGTACTAAATATCATGGGAACGTTTACATGGAAAAAGTACGAACGGTGGCGATGCTGGATCTTTATAAGGAGGCTGAGAGACGCATAGCAAGCGAGCACTTAATAGTTATTCCGCTCGAGAATGATATTGTAGGGGTAGAACGCCAAGCAAGGCTGGATTGGGAAACGCTAGCCGTTTGGGCTGGCCTTGACGAGATTGATGTCCAACACCTATATGTTTGGATGAAGTAAGTTTCTTAATAAATTAAATCATGCAGTATTCTAATATTCTGACTAAGTAAGATACAGTGTTTATAATATCGGAATTAAAACCGGCATGTAGGTACTTGAACTCGGTTGTGATCCCCGCCGAGACCAATATTAATCCACTTCCTCAATACGGATTCATGTGCCCAAATGTTTTATCTATGCATAGCGAGATGTTTTCGTATGAAGAACGTGTAAATTATATTGCTGGGGAGTTGGCGAAAAACAATAAGCTCATTTTTGCCCCTTATAATGAAGCCGGGTAATATATAATTAATATTACGATTCCAAATACAATTGCAGTTTTATATGTTTGGTTATGATGCATGGTGTGCTTGTTAATAATGATGTGTCTCTCGATCTCTAGGAGACATTGGGTGCTAGCAGCGATCAATCCGACCACGAAGAAAGTATTTTGGTTGGACTCTTTGCATGGACAACCATCCGAGACCTTTAAGAAGTTGATTATTAAGTAAGTTTATAATACTGATGATGATTTGGCACATAATATTAAGTTTCATTTATTATTATTAAGTAAGTTTATGTGACTTTCGGCCTCTTTCCTTTTTTAAAGGGCCTTTGTGAAGAAAAGAGCAACAACCGGCGATCAACCGACAGAATATTCTGATGATGGCCCTACTTTTATTACGATAACAGGGGTACGTACGCGCAAATACAATATATACCTTAATAATTAAGTGCATTAAACTAATTACGCATATACATCTGTCTTTTTTAATTACGCATTAAACTAATTGGTAATTGCCTTCTAGTCTCTTCGTTTATTATGTAATAATAGGTCCCTAAACAGCCGGATAGCATCCAATGTGGATACTACGTTTGTCGTTTCATGTTGGAGATTATTAGGCGAAGATATATCAGCATTCCAGAAAGAGTTAGTAGTTTAATGTAGCTATTATTTACTTTTTTTCATTAGAGCTGATATCTTTTCTGCTATATATATCTGATCGATGTTGCTAATTATGTATGATATGCCTATACTGTTGTTACCGTACTGATCGATGTCTTTTATTTGTTTTATCCGCAGTATTCAACCAACACGCCACATGTCCCTGAGTACACTAAGCACAATATAGACGAGGTAAGGGACTTGTTGGGCAAATACGTCCTTGATGAACAAACAAAGAATAAATGAAACTTAGATTATTTTGGAAGCAGATAGGGGACTTTAATTTGTATGTAGAAGTCATTAATTAGAGCGAGTTGTAAGTATGAATTGCTCTGAAAGAGATCATTTTGGTTGTATATATCATCTTGCTGCTGCTGTACATGAATTGCCATGTACATGAATTGCCATGTACATGAATTGCTCTGATTTATATATAGATATATCATTTTGCTGCTTCTGAAATTGGTTTATGCTGCGTACTGCTGCTACTGCTGCTGATTTATGCAGGATTTTAACTGGTGGCATAGGAACAAATTTCAATTTTTTCAAAAACAATAATAAAAATAATAACAACGGTTTTTCAAAATTCATTAAAAGCGTTGTAACATATTTCCTACCAAAACTTATCATACCTTTAACAACGGTGTATTATAGAATACCTGTTGTTATTAAAACTTTCCACAACGGCTTCTTTATTATACTCCGTTGTAATTAACAATATTCACAACGGGTTTGAAAAATTAAAGCGTTGTTATAATCTTTCCCACCAAAATTAATCATACCTTTAACAACGGTTTAATTTAATAGAAACGTTCTCGTATCTTTCCCACCATAATTATTCACACGTTTTAACAACAGTTATCTAGTAATAACAACGACTTATTACCGTTGTTAAAACTATTCACAACGGTATTTGTATTAAATCGACCACCGTTGTTAAAAACCTTTAAACAACGGCGGCTTAACAACGTCCGCTTTTTAATAATTACAACGGTTTTTAACCGTGTCATAGCCTGATTTTGGTAGTTAGGGGTAGTTGTATATGATTTGTAAATGTAGATTTCAAACGAGAAAGGGTACGTATTCGACGGTTTATTTTGAAATATTCACGTTTTTAATGCTTCACAACATGTTTTTAAATCCGAATCAGATTTGTGACTTCCTTACTCGATGGGTTTTCGATCCAAAAGATGTTCAGGAAAGGTGGAATGTGTAGTTTTCAAAACTTTTATTAGTTGCTTTTGTAGCTGTTAGAGGAAGCCGAATTGGGGCACGAAAGATAGTTGTATGCGCGCAAAACAAAGAAGTTGCACGCTCTATTTTGTCGCTGCTTAGTGTTGTTTTAGGGTTTATTTTTTGCTCAATTTTCATATTAATGGTATTATATTGTAAGTAGTGTGATACACGGGTTTTGCGATTGATATGTCTAGTTTTTAATATATTTTTACTCCATGATTTAGCTCGATTTTACATAATAATTATACTTTGTTTAGTATATTTGTGAGCTAATTACGTGTTCGAGGTGCAGTGGTCGTTTTTGTTATGTTTTGTAGGAATCTAAGCATTTAGAGGCTTTTTCCTAGCACATTAGCAATCACAAAAGTCCAACAAGCTAATGGAAGCAAGATGGACAATGGAAAGATAGTATGGAGAAGGATAAGCCAAGCATGAAGATTTGTGAAATGGGTTGATATGCAAATGAGAAACCAAAAATGAAGTCCAATGCAAGGAGCCCACAACTCAACATAGGATGCTTCTTTGCATGCTCAAGGAATCCAAAAACTATGAAATTAACCGGAGAATTAAGGTGCTTAAAGGCATAACTTAGGATTTCTTAAGCATTAAATTGAGCAATTGAGGAATAATAGCCGGGTTGATAAAACCCCGATCGGGGTTCCCATTCCCCGATCGGGGTTTGGCTTATGTGAGTCCATACGTTTCAAGCCCCTCTCCCTATATAAAGAAGATGGACTTCGACACTTAGAGGCATCTTTTTCTCATATCTTTTCATCATATTTTACACTATCTTACACATATTTCTCCCTTACATTTCCCTTAGTTTAAGCACACAAGTTTCTCTTAGTTTAATATTTAGTTAAACATTTGGTTATTACCTTGTTTAAACACTTGGTTACATTTCAAAGTTGTAATTCAATCTTTCCATTCAAGCATTTGCGTTATTTGTTCTTCATTTCCGAGTTATACTTCTCAATTGCGGTAATTCTAATTCTAGTTTTATGTTAGTATTCACTTTCGTCATTTACCTTACAAGTCATTTAGTTAATCATAACACTAGTTAATCAAGATTTCATTGTTATTTACATTAGAATTGTTAGTAGTAATTCTTAGTGTAGCACATTCTTTTAACAAGTTGTTTTCCTTTATAATTTCGTAATCATCATGCTTATTATATCAAATACTATTAGTTTAATCATCAACATGAGTGAGTAGTTTCATTTGTCTAGGGATTAAGGAAGCCATGCATAATTAGTAAATTGTAATTGTTAAAATAAGGATGAATTAATATTGATAATTTTTTCCATCATATGCTTGTACTGTTTTGTTAATCTTTGTTATTTGGCCAATTGAATTGATTAAATTATTTAATTCATTCTATAAGTCGAGGGGCACAAAATCGGATTAGACCAAGCATGTGTAGTAGGACGACTCTAATCATAACGAAAGTTTTCTAGGACTCGACCTTAGGTTGACACTAATATCAAGAGATGCGTGTCTTTAGCCTAAACAATTGACAATATTAAGAATTATTATGTTTAACATGAGCATTACGGATTTGCATAAGTGACCTGACTCCCCTAAACTCTTTTATTATTATTTAAATTACATCATATTTTGCTAAACATAAAAACCAAACCAACCATTAAACTGACCTTGATAGTAGTCTTTTCATAGCATTTCATAGCGAAATTCTCGTCTCCTTGTGTTCGACCCCTCGTACTACATTAATTTGTGTCTAGGGAAATTTATCTTTGATTAGGTGTGCAACATAGCCTATCAAATTTTGGCACCGTTGCCGGGGACACGGTTATATTTTGTTTTTGATTTGTAGACTTCTATCTTTTTTTTCTCTTGTCTTTAGGAACACTTGTTCCTTGAGACCGAACTTACAATTTCCTTGAATATTGTTGCCTTATGCCCAGGTCTTCTCGTGAGGAAGAATTACTTTCACCGTATTCCGAGCCCGAGAAAACCTTTCGTAGAAGACGACGCTTTTGGAAAGAGGTAAAAGAAGCCGCTTCTCCCGTGCAAGTTGAAAGTGCTAGAAAGTCTTACTTAGACGATCTGGAAAATCTTGAAAAGGAGGAGGTTTCTAGTTCATCATCATCACCACCACCCTCACCAATTAAGAGAATGGTGAAACTTTCCGATCATTCCAAGCCCACTGCGGCTATGCTTCCGGCCGGTATCACCACTACTCAAATTACCGGCCCGGAATTCGAGATCAAACCAGCTTTCATTACCCTTGTGGAGAGTAAACAATTTAGGGGAAGTCCTTTAGAAGATCCCAATTCGCATGTGCAAAACTTTTGTGATTAATGCTCCATGATTCGCCAAACGGGTGTCACTCAAGCCCAAATTAGGGAAATACTTTTCCCTTTCTCTTTGAAGGGCAAAGAAAAACTATGTATCAATAGCCTTGATCGTACCACCATGGGAGTGACAAATTGGGATACATTGGCTCTTGGTTTTTATCATAAGTTTTTTCCACCCGAAAAAACTTAAACTTTGAGGAGCCAAATCACGGGATTCCTTCAACATGCTCTTGAGAGCTTATATGAAGCTAGGGAGAGGTACAAGGAGCTTCAAAGGCAATGCCCACACCATGGGTTGGATTCTTGGTTCTTTGCCATAACATTTTACAATGGGTGTTGTGCCGAATCCCGTAGAATTCTTGATTCCGCCAACAATAGGCGGTTTCAAGAAACTGACACGGATATTGCTCATGCCACCTGATAAGTGAATATTTGTATGAGTTTAACCCCCAATTTAGCTCGGTTTTGTATGTCATTTGTGCTTTGTTAAGCCGTTTTATGAGCTAATATCGTCTTCTAGGCGAATTCCAATGTTCTAACCTGTTTTGTAGGGAAAGTGACGTTTCTACGCCCTTTTTCTATATTCCCGAGCATTTGCCTAGAACCCGACGATTTCAGAAGCAAGCTTGACCAAGTGAAAGGCATTTCAAGAAGGTTCACTAATTCAAAAGAGAGAAGAAGAAAAGACGATGTCGCAGTTGTCAGAAGATCAATCAGTTAGTCGAAGAATTCATCGTTTTATATCAAACCCTATCAACAAACCCGACTCAAGAGGTCAAGGGGGATGATGGAAGTCAAGTCATATGCAAGGGGAGATGAAACGAGAGTCAAAGCTTCTAGAATGCAACCTACCCGATCGGGTAAGTGTGTACCCGATCGGGTATCCCTGCTGCTTCGAGCAAATTGCTTCAACTTCCTCCTTTTGTCCTATATGTTCAATGCTCGACCCCTTCCCCACGAAACCCTAATGCTATATAAAGGATGCTCCAGCTACTCTTCTCAACACATCTCTTCATACTTCACTTCTCTTCTCTTCTTACACTTCTCTTTAGATTAGAAACCTAGATTAAGAGGAGAGAGCCTAGCCTCTCTTCTCTTGTCTAGAGCATTTTCTTCTTCCTTTTCATCTTTAGTTCTTAGTTTATTTCTGTCCTTTATATATCAAAACATTAGCTTAGATCGATAAGAATTTCAATCTTTGTAATCTATTTTGTTAGGTTCAAGTATTGTAATTCAAGGAACGATTATTCTATGCAAGGGATTTCTATTATTGTTATCACTTTCGTTATTGATCGTCACCTAGGTATTTCTATTTTATCATTTGTTTAATGTCTTTATGTTTTCTACTTGATTGTTATTTTCCATACATACTATCTTAGATTCATTTTTGTGTTGTTATAATCGTAATCTCATTTCTTAGATTATCAATTAGTGTCGTTATTATCGCCACATAGAGAGTCTTAAACTATTGTCAAAATTAAATAAACATGTCTATCCTAGTTTTCATTATCACCATCATCCTAGATATAAACATTATCATGAGTGAGTAGTCACCTTTCTAGGGTGTAGGGTAGCCATGTTAGATTGATTAAAAGATGTTAATTGGATAAAAGAAATTGTGCTTTTAAAACATTGTGTCTATGCATGTTTGGACTATAACGATAGTTGACGATTCCTGATCAAAATCATTGACTAAAATGGAATTCTTTTCTAAGGTAGAGATACGTGAATTGAATAGACAAAGCATGACATGGTAGATTAAGACCTAGTAAATTGCCTAAAAGCCTGCTAGACCATCTGATCTATGATTGTAATGAACACATCATTCTTACGAACTCACAATGAATTATTTGCATGTTCTAAATCCAATTGCATCGATATGTTAATCTACATGTGTGAATCTATGTAACACCCGCAAATGTACCCTATTTTTATAGTAAAAATATTTTACGGATACTTTTCAGCGAAATTTAGTTTTAGTTTAGAATTAAATTTCCCGTGTCTAATTTAGAATTTCTGAGTTCGTATTTAGATTTTACGCGAGATTTCAAGTGAATCACGTCTTAAGACGTCATTGACTTTTCCTTGACTTTTTCCACTCACTCTTCATATACTCCCTTATAACCTAATTCTCCCTCACAACTCAAACTCTTTCTTCCTCACTAAGAAAACCCCAAAACCTAGCTTCCATTTTTTATCCGTCTTAGAATCGTCATAACTCTTTCAATTCTCGCTCAAATTCACGTAAGTTCATCTCATTCTTTCCCTCTCATCTCCCTCTATCCGTATTGGTAATAAAATTACCGTCTTTCTCGCTTTTCAATTTATCCGTCTTTCTCAAAGGTGAATTATATTCATCTTTTATTATCTATTTGTAGGTGGTGACCTCCAAGATCCCGACAAAGACTACTTCTTAATAGAAGAGGATATCGACGCGGAGTAAAGACGCAAAAAGGTAACGGTGAAGGGTTACTCGATATCATTTACGTGTTTTACGTGTTTTCTATGTTAGGAATCGTATTTAGAATATGATTGATAATTTTAGAAATTGTGTTTATGATGATACTTGTTGTTTGTCGAGAATTCATGTGAGAATTGATGATTTATGATAATAATTGATGATTGTTAAATGTTGATCCTTAGTGAAATGGTGATTTTCGTGTGATGTTGACCCCTGCCGGCCGACCGGCAGCCGGTCAGCTGACCGGCTGGGGCAGTGGCTGTATATTTTTGTATGTTACGTAATATTTGATGCATGAAATTGATCTCAGCCGGCCGACCAGCAGCCGGTCAGCCGACCGGCTGAGACACCTCTACCTTTTCCTTTGATTTTCTCTTATGCCTTGGTCCCAGCCGGGTAGCCGGCAGCCGGTCTACCTGACCGGCTGGGACACGCTGCTCTTTCATGTTGGTTTTCATATGTTATTTGGTACCAACCGGGTGGCCGGCAGCCGGTCCACCTGACCGGCTGGCACCTGCTGGAAGTTCTTTGTAAATCTTGTTTACGTTTTCGTTTATGATATTTCCGATGGTTCATTTATCGTTTAAATTTACGTAATGACTTTAAATATTAATGTTTCGAATATATGACATTTCATTCGCTTGTATCGCATGTTTTGTGATGGTTTTTGGTATGTCCCACTTTGAGTCGTTTTTACAAATGTTACGGTTTGAGCACTAATTCTCTATGTGCTTTGTACTCTCATTCCCTTGGCTACCTCCACATTCGTAAGGCTGGAATGTTGGAACGGGGATGTATCCTTACTGCTTAATTGCATGTGTTAGTGGGCATACGACGACGTTGTTGGGAGGCGAACGCCTTGCGTTGATCGACCCGGCCGTCATATGTTGTGTACTTGCGAGGTGGTGTCATTTGCATGTAGCGTACCGCTTGTTATGAGGCTTGTGCTCTTTTCCGCCTCTTTCGTGAATATCGACCGAATTTGGGGTACTCGGCGTCTATGATTGACCGAGTATTGGATGCGAAATGTCATCGCATGTCGAATCGGAAAACGTTTATTCCGAGAGTCTGGCCAGGTTTAGACTAGGACCGGATATTTATATCGTCGTGCTACCAGGAGAAAATTAGTCTACATATACGAAATGTAGCATCGTGTATGCGTTCAGGGAAATGTTGTATCCCGTGGATGCCTTTTAATCATACTTGCCATGTACACGGTGCTAGTGCGTTTCATTTACCGTGAGAGATGTCGTCAATGTATTGGTACATTTGAATGGATGATTATATGATTGATTACTTATGATCTTCGCATAACTTGGCATGGTTTGGTTGTCGAGTCTCAATCTTATCAAAATTATACCGCTAACAGTGAGATGCAAGCCCTAGAGAGCGTATTCGATTGCCTAAGAGTGTCTTCCCTGAGTCTTTGTATAATATGATGGATTCAGATTTGTATTCCATATACTCTTATCCTTATATATTGAATTGCCTATCTATCCTCATCGTATTTCACTTGTATATCTATATATGCATGCTTCTACTTTTGTATTCCCTTTTATGTACGTTTAATGAGATATGGCTGGGAGAACCGGAGTTACTCCCCACTGATTGTGGCGTTCATGTTTTCCATGGATGAACATGTTGCTTGATTGGATGGCATTTTGCTTGGTATTTTGGGTTCGGGTGTGAGCTAGCGGGCGTTGTCCCTGGATGAAACACCTCTAGACGTTCATTAGCTAGATGCTAAATAACTTTGTCTTTTGTTAACATTTTGAGAGACTACGTCTCTTGTGGTATTTTATATTTTGTTTGTAATATTTGACACTCCTCGTATTTTCTATCTTGCATGTATAAAGGTTTTTAAAATACCGTATTTCCGCTAATTAAATCACATTCTTGTATGTTTTATTTCCGCATTCGCGAGGGTTGTCACAGTTGGTATCAGAGCTTTATCGCTCCCGACGCACACACGTGAACCCTAAACTTAAACTAATTGACCTTGAAATAATAAATGAGAGATGGGTAGAAGTTAAGGACTTTACTTGGTAGTCTATTTGTTTATGCTAATTGATAGGAGTAACTTAATTTGTTTTTGTTTCTTATGAAGATGGTTAGACCTCGTCTAGTAGAGAACGTTATGTTGGAAGCTCTTACGCAAGTGTTGAAAAATCAACAAGATGCGGCTTTAGCTCAAGCCAACCAAGTTCCCCCTCGTAGAGAAGATAACCACCAAGGAGGCTACGCTTGGGTGGCAGGTCAAATAGCTAGGAGTAAGATTATACCTTACGGTGGAGAGCCGAACCCTACCGAGCTATCGGAATGGTTCCGAGAGATGGAAAAGCAGTTTGATCTATACCAAGTCCGTGAAGAGGACAAGGTGAGAATTGCAAAGCACTTCCTTGTAAGGGAAGCTGATAATTGGTGGGCTATTACTAGTGCCACCGCTACTCTCGAAGATGATTTCAATTGGGCTTATTTCAAAGCTCTAGAGGAAGGTCGATTATATCCTAAGGAGCTTAAGCAACAAAGGCTCAAGGAGTTTATTGACTTTAAGCAAGGTAACTTGTCAGCACAAGACTTCACTACGGAGTTCAACAAGCTTGCTCATTTTGCTCCGAGACTTATCAGAGATGACGAGGACCGAGCTTTCTACTACCGCAACAAGCTGAGTGTTGTACTTCAAAGTAAAGTGAGGAGGAATATTACTTCCTTTGGGGATTTATATGATGATGCCTTGTGGGCCGAGAATTCCATGAAGGCCATTAGGGATGAAGCTATGATGAATAATCCCTCTCCTTCTTTCACTCCTAGGCCAAATGTCTATGGGAAGAGACCGTTTACTCCGTCTTCCTCTAGCTCTTATGCTAACAAGAGGAGATTCAATCCTCCTTCCAATGCAAATACAAGAGCTCCCGCTCCTTTCATTCCCTGAGCTACTTCTAATGTGGCTCATAGGCCTTATGCTCCTCAAGCTCAAGCTCAAGGTCGCTTTTGCAACCGTTGTTGACTTCCACACCACCCGGTGTGTCATGTTCCAACCGACCTTATATTTCCTTCTTTTGTCAAAAGGGTGGTCACCGTTATGATGATTGCCCCGATCGAAAGTTGCCCCCTCCTCCTGCTAAACCTAAGGGTTCTATCTTTGTTATGAGCCGTGTCGAAGCCGATGCTCATCCAGAGATAATTACGGGTATGTTCTCAATCTTAGAGCAACCGTGTCTTATTCTTTTTGATATCGGTGCTTCAATGTCTTTTGTGTTTTCGACTTATACTAATAAATTATCTATCGAGCCTACATCTAGTGAGGATACTCCCATATCCTTACCATCCGAAGATATTATCTCTTGTTCTACTCTTTATCCTAATGTTCCAATATCGATTGCGGATTCTATCTTTCCCGCTAATCTCCTTAAGTTCCCTCTAGGAGAGTTCGATATAATTCTAGGCATTGATTGGTTAGCATTGTACCATGCTAGGTTCGAGTGTCGTGATCAAAAGATTTATTTAAAGAGTCCTTTAGGAGTTAGAATAACCTATAAGGGATCTCATCCCCGAAAAGGTGTGTCTTTGATTTCCGCTATGAAATTGGTGAGTATGGTAAGAAAGGGTCACCAAGCATACTTGTGTATTGTGACTTCTTCAACTACCTCTTAGCCAAATATTGAAGATTTGCCTATTCTTCGTGAATTCGTTGATGTATTCCCTGAAGATTTGCCCGGGATTCCTCCCGAGCGTGATGTTGAGTTCTCTATTGATCTTGTACATGGTTCTGGACCCATAGCCAAAGCTCCTTACCGTATGGCTCCAACCGAGTTGAAGGAATTAAGGAAACAGCTTGATGATATGATTGAGAAGGGTTTTATTCAACCAAGTGCCTCGCCTTGGGGTGCTCCCGTTCTTTTTGTGAAGAAGAAGGATGGTTCTATGAGGCTTTGTATTGATTATCGTGAGTTGAATCGGATTATAATCAAGAATAGGTATCCTTTACCAAGAATTGAAGATTTATTTGATCAACTAAAGGGTGCTTCTACTTTTTCCAAGATTGATTTGAGATCCGGTTATCACCAAATTCCCGTTCGTGATGTTGATATTCCGAAGACCGCTTTTAGTACAAGGTATGGTCATTATGAGTTTAAGGTGATGCCATTTGGATTGACGAATGCTCCCGCTATTTTCAAGGACCAAATGAACCGCACGTTTAGTGAGTACCTTGACAAGTGTATGGTGGTGTTCATTGACGACATCCTTATTTTCTCCAAGTTCGAAGAAGAGCATGCTATTCATCTAAGGACTATTTTGGGTGTTCTTCGTCGTCAGAAGTGGTTTGCTAAATTCTCCAAGTGTGAATTTTGGTTACCTAAGGTGTCCTTTCTTGGGCATGTGATTTCTAAAGAAGGTGTAATGGTGGATCCTTCTAAAATTGAAGCTGTGGTGGATTGGAAGAGTCCGACCGATATCAGAGAAATTCGAAGTTTTCTTGGTTTAGCTGGTTATTACCGTAGATTTGTCAAGGATTTCTCTAAGCTTGCTAGACCGATGACCCAGTTGTTGAAGAAGGAAACCAAGTTCCTATGGAATGAAGCTTGTGAAGCTGCATTTCAAGAGTTAAAGAAAAGGTTAACTACCACTCCAATGTTGACTCTGCCTGAAAATGCTGTAGACTTTGATGTCTATTGTGATGCTTCCAAGATGGGATTAGGTTGTGTTCTTATGCAAAGTAGGAAAGTGGTGGCTTATGCTTCGAGACAGTTGAGAGTTCATGAAGTGAACTATCCTATTCATGATTTGGAATTGGCCGCCGTTGTTCATGCTTTGAAAGTGTGGAGACACTACCTTATTGGAGTTCATTGTCGTATATTCACCGATCAGAAAAGTTTGAAGTACATATTTACTCAAAAAGAATTGAAAATGAGGCAAAGAAGATGGTTGGAATTGCTGAACGATTATGATTTCGAGATGTTATATCATGAAGGGAAGGCTAATGTTGTTACCGATGCTCTTAGTAGGAAAGCTTCTCATGCTTTGAATGCTATGCGGGTATTACCCGATGACCTTTGTGACGAGTTTCGAAAGTTGAGGTTAGAATTCGTGGAGCGTGGATTTGTTTATGTTGGTGCTATGACTGCCAAACCTGTTTTTCTCCGTGAGATCCGCGAAACCCAAATTGATGATCTTACCTACAAGTCTATTCAAGCCAAACTTCTTGAAGGTAAAGCTAAAGATTTCAAGTTTGATGATAAGGGTGTTCTTCGATTCCATGGCCGTTTGTTTGTGCCTAATGCTCTTGATTTGAGAAAGCGAGTTCTTGATGAAGCTCACCTTTCCCCTTGTTCTATTCACCCCGGAGGTGATAAGATGTACAAAGACTTGAAGCTAAAATTTTGGTGGCCGAACTTGAAGGGTGATGCTGTGTCTTATGTTGGAAGATGTCTTACTTGCCAACAAGTGAAGATTGAACACAAGAGGCCCGGTGGATTGCTACAACCTTTGGATATTCCGCTATGGAAGTGGGAATCTATTTCCATGGATTTTGTTATGGCCTTGCCGAGGACCGTTGGAGGTAAAGATGCCGTTTGGGTTGTTGTTGATCGTTTGACCAAGTGTGCTAGATTTATTCCGATCAAAGAAACTTGGAGTTTAGACCGTCTAGCGAAAGCCTATGTTGATGAGATTGTTAGATACCATGGTGTTCCCAAGGAGATCATATCCGACCGAGATCCGAGATTCTGTTCGAGATTTTGGAAGGCTTTACAAGAAGCCATGGGTAGTAAATTGTTGATGAGTACCGCATTTCATGTCGCTACCGATGGTCAGACCGAGAAGACTATTCAGACTTTAGAAGACTTGCTTAGGGCTTGTGCACTCGACTTCCAATCTAGTTGGGAAAAGAGTCTACCGTTGGTGGAGTTTTCTTACAACAACAGTTATCATGCATCTATCAAGATGGCTCCTTATGAAGCTCTTTATGGAAGGAAATGTCGAAGTCCTATATGTTGGAATCAATTGAGTGATGTTCGTGACTTAGGCCCCGATGTTCTTGTTGAGACTATTGATAATGTGAAGGTCATTCGTGATAGAATGAAAGCCGCTCAAGATCGACAAAAGTCTTATGCCGATATCCGAAGGAGACCGCTAGAATTTGAGGTTGGAGATAAGGTGTTCTTGAAAGTATCTCCAATGAAGGGTGTTAAACGGTTTGGTGTTAAGGGTAAATTGAGCCCGAAATACATTGGACCCTTTGATATTGTGAAAAGGATTGGTGCCGTTGCTTACAAGTTGGATTTGCCCCCGAATTTGGCTAAGGTTCATGATGTATTCCATGTTTCTCAATTGAGAAAGTATGTTAGTGATCCAAGCCATGTCTTTCAAAAGGAAATGCCCGAGCTTGAACCGAATTTATCCTTTGAAGAGAAGCCGATCCGCATCCTAGATCGCAAGGATAAGAAGTTGAGAAGTAAGGTGGTTCCTTTAGTGAAAATCTTGTGGAGATGTGCTAATGTCGAAGAAGAGACTTGGGAAACGGAAGCTTCTATGCGTAGTAAATATCCAAGCCTATTCGATTAAGGTATCTTTCTTTCGCTCAAATTTCGAGGGCGAAACTTTTTAAGAGGTGGGGTGATTGTAACACCCGCAAATGTACCCTATTTTTATAGAAAAAATATTTTACGGATACTTTTCAGCGAAATTTAGTTTTAGTTTAGAATTAAATTACACGTGTCTAATTTAGAATTTCCGAGTTCGTATTTAGATTTTACTCGAGATTTCAAGTGAATCACGTCTTAAGACGTCATTGACTTTTCCTTGACTTTTTCCACTCACTCTTCATATACTCCCTTATAACCTAATTCTCCCTCACAACTAGAACTCTTTCTTCCTCACTAAGAAAACTCCAAAACCTAGCTTCCATTTTTGATCCGTCTTAGAATCGTCATAACTCTTTCAATTCTCGCTCAAATTCACGTAAGTTCGTCTCATTCTTTCCCTCTCATCTCCCTCTATCCGTATTGGTAATAAAATTACCGTCTTTCTCGCTTTTCAATTTATCCGTCTTTCTCAAAGGTGAATTATATTCATCTTTTATTATCTATTTGTAGGTGGTGACCTCCAAGATCCCGACAAAGACTACATCTTGATAGAAGAGGAAATCGACGCGGAGTAAAGACGCAAAAAGGTAACGGTGAAGGGTTATTCGATATCATTTACGTGTTTTACGTGTTTTCTATGTTAGGAATCGTATTTAGAATATGATTGATAAGCTTAGAAATTGTGTTTATGATGATACTTGTTGTTTGTCGAGAATTCATATGAGAATTGATGATTTATGATAATAATTGATGATTGTTAAATGTTGATCCTTAGTGAAATGGTGATTTTCGTGTGATGTTGACCCTAGCCGGCCGATCGGCAGCCGGTCAGCTGACCGGCTGGGGCAGTGGCTGTATATTTTTGTATGTTACGTAATATTTGATGCATGAAATTGATCTCAGCCGGCCGACTGGCTGCCGGTCAGCCGACTGGCTGAGACACCTCTACCTTTTCCTTTGATTTTCTCTTATGCCTTGGTCTCAGCCGGGTAGCCGGCAGCCGGTCCACCTGACCGGCTGGGACACGCTGCTCTTTCATGTTGGTTTTCATATGTTATTTGCTACCAGCCGGGTGGCCGGCAGCCGGTCCACCTGACCGGCTAGCACCTGCTGGAAGTTCTTTGTAAATCTTGTTTACGTTTTCGTTTATGATATTTCCGATGGTTCATTTATCGTTTAAATTTACGTAATGACTTTAAATATTAATGTTTCGAATATATGACATTTCATTCGCTTGTATCGCATGTTTTGTGACGGTTTTTGGTATGTCCCACTTTGAGTCGTTTTTACAAATGTTACGGTTTGAGCACTAATTCTCTATGTGCTTTGTACTCTCATTCCCTTGGCTACCTCCACGTTCGTAAGGCTAAAATGTCGGAACGGGGATGTATCCTTACTGCTTAATTGCATGTGTTAGTGGGCATACGACGACGTTGTAGGGAGGCGAACGCTTTGCGTTGATCGACCCGGCCGTCAAATATTGTTTACTTGCGAGGTGGTGTCATTTGCATGTAGCGTACCGCTTGTTATGAGGCTTGTGCTTTTTTCCGCCTCTTTCGTGAATATCGACCGAATTTGGGGTACTCGGCGTCTATGATTGACCGAGTCTTGGATGCAAAATGTCATCGCATGTCGAATCGGAAAACATTTATTCCGAGAGTTTGGCCAGGTTTAGACTAGGACCGGATATTTATATCGTCGTGCTACCAGGAGGAAATTAGTCTACATATACGAAATGTAGCATCGTGTATGCGTTCAGGGAAATGTTGTATCCCGTGGATGCCTTTTAATCATACTTGCCATGTACACGGTGCTAGTGCGTTTCATTTACCGTGAGAGATGTCGTCAATGTATTGATACGTTTGAATGGATGATTATATGATTGATTACTTATGATCTTCGCATGACTTGGCATGGTTTGGTTGTCGAGTCTCAATCTTATCAAACTTATACCGCTAACGGTGAGATGCAAGCCCTAGTGAGCGTATTCGGTTGCCTAAGAGTGCCCTCCCCGAGTCTTTGTATAATATGATGGATTCGGATTTGTATTCCATATGCTCTTATCCTTATATATTGAATTGCTTATCTATCCTCATCGTATTTCACATGTATATCTATATATGCATGCTTCTACTTTTGTATTCCCTTTTATGTACGTTTAAGGTGATATGGCTGGAAGAACCCGGAGTTACTCCCCACTGATTGTGGCGTTCATGTTTTTCATGGATGAATAGGTTGCTTGATTGGATGGCATTTTGCTTGGTATTTTGGGTTTGGGTGTGAGCTATCGGGCGTTGTTCCTGGATGAAACACCTCTAGACGTCATTAGCTAGATGCTAAATAACTTTGTCTTTTGTTAACATTTTGAGAGACTACGTCTCTTGTGGTATTTTATATTTGGTTTGTAATATTTGACACTCCTCGTATTTTCTATCTTGCATGTATAAAGGTTTTTAAAATACTGTATTTCCGCTAATTAAATCACATGCTTGTATGGTTTATTTCCGCATTCGCGAGGGTTGTCACAACCTACTTCCCTAGACTCTTTTCATCATTGTTAATTCATCATTAGCTTTATTGTTTTCATTTTAGTTTGCTTTTATTTTGTTTTCATTTATGCTTTTTACTAGTTTAGAAATTAAAACTCCAAAACCCAGAAACGCGTTAGATAAAACCCAATTGCGAGACACTTCACATTCTATAGGAAACACCATCTCCCTGAGGATCGACCCCTACTTCCCTCATTACATTAATTTGTTATTAGCCTAGTCTGGGTAATTTATCTTAGTATCGGGCTTGCGACAGGCACGATCACCACCATTGAATCCATGGCGATCCACGATGCCCAATATGTAAATTCTCGGAGTGCACCCATCCAAGGAGGAGAGGAAGTTTCAGACACTAGCATTTTGAAGAATCAAATCCTTTTGCTTCAAGAAAAGTTGGAGGCTCAACAGGCGGTACATCAACTCAATGTCGTGTCTTCTACTAGCTAAATTGTTGTTTTCGAAAGTTGTGGAGGTGCGGGTCATTTCTAAAATCTATGCCAAGCTACTATGGAGGAGGTATGTGCATTTCAAGCTTGTAAACAAAGTTCTTATCCAACGGGTACCTTTCCCAATACTTACATGCCAAACACAAAATTTCATTCCAACTTGTCAGACAAAAGCAACAATGTGCTCAATCCTCAACCCCAACAAAATTTTGTGCCTCAAGCGCAATAAAATGCCTATATCCCACAACAGAGATTCAATTTTCCACCGGGTTATCAAAATCAAAACTACCAACAAAGACCACCAATTCAAAACTCCCAACCAAACCAAGTTCCACCACCCTAAAATGTCCAACAAAACTACCAAGAAGTCAAGTTCTTGGTAGTGCAATTGGCTAGCATCCAAACGGAAATGTTGCCTCAATTTCAGAAGAATGATCAAATTTCTGGTGCCACAATCAAAATGCTAGAACAACAAATGGCTCAACTAGCCGCTTCTAGCTCTCAAAGAAGAACGGGTCAATTACCAACTCAAGGTGAGCAACCACATGATACTCTCAATGCAATCACCTTGAGATGTGGTACGAAGTATGATGAGCCACCCATGCCCAAGGACAATGAGGAGATGCTTGTTGAGTTAGAGGTTCCCCCTAGTGGTAAGAAAGATGAGGTAATGCCAAAGAAGGTGGATGATCCTATTGTGGTTGAGCAAGTCTAAGATGTGGAGGATGCTCCTCCAAATAAGGATGTTGAGACAAAGGAGCCGGAAAAAGTCAAAGTGCATTTCCCTCATAGATTGGCAAAGCATCACAAGAACACTCAATTCGGTAAATTCATGGAAGTTGTGAAGAACCTCCAGGTAACTGTTCCTTTTACCGAATTAATCAGTCAAATTCCGTCTTACACTAAGTTCATGAAAGACATTTTAACTAAGAAGAGGACTTTTGACGAAGTAGAAACTATAGCCTTCACCGCCAAGTGTAGTGCTCTTCTGCAAAACAAGTCCCCTCCTAAGTTAAAAGCTCTCGGTAGTTTTTCCATTCCTTGCGCAATTGTTACCTAACAAATTGATAAAGCTTTATGTGATTTAGGTGCTAGTGTAAGTGTCATTCCTTACTCTATTTGTGCTAAACTTAATATGAGGGTCTTGAAATGTATTAGTGTCACATTGCAAATGGCGGATCGTTCTATAAAGCGCCCTTTGGTAGTTTTGGCGGATGTTCCTGACAAAGTTGGTAAATTTTTTATTCCAGTTGATTTTATTGTTTTTGACATGCCTGAGGATGCCCAAATCCCAATTATATTGGGAATAACCTTTTTACATACCGCGGCTGTGGTAATGGATGTCAAGAATGGTAAAATAACATTGGAAGTGGGTGACGATAAGGTCACATTTAACTTGAATAGTGCCATGAAAAGTCCCATGTTGCGTCTTTTTACGGCTGCCAAAAAAAAAAATAGTATTGGTTTTGTTAGTATTTGTAATTTTGATTTGTGTTAGTGTTATATGTTAGTTAGTTAGTAATATTATCTTTTAATTTGTAATTATTGTTGTGTGTGTTAATGTTTAGATTAAAATGAAGAGATTGGAACGTACATGGATGTACGAAGAAAGACTTGATAAGAAAAGATGTCCTACCGCTAGATTTATAAAGGGGGTTGCCGAGTTTATTGAATTTGCTAAACAACAAGACGAATATGATTTAGTAGTAAACAAACTTAGCTGTCCTTGTATTAAATGCAAAATCATGAAATATCTACATGACATTAAGGTTCAAGAACATATTTATACAAACGGGTTTTGTCCAAACTACTACAATTGGATTTCTCATGGGGAATCTTATTTTTCACTTCCCGAACAATTTCAAATCCCACAAAATGAGAACCCATATAGAGATATGGTAGTTGATGCCTTTGAGTCTAATATTTTCAATAATGATCACATACCAATGAATGAAGAAGAACCACACCCACAAACAAAAGCCTTTTTTGATATGTTAAAGGCGAGTGAAAATCCATTATATGAAGGGAGCAAAATATACCCTAAAATTATTAGAAGCCAATATGAGTTTCCTTGGCTTTTGATATTAGTTTATAAACTTGTTAATTGTGGTTGTTTAAACTTGATTTTGTTAACTGTTAAGAAGATTTGTAAACTTGAGACAATTTTCTTGATATATATGAGGATGTTCGTTTCTCATCGTGTTGTTGTTTTTGACATGCCCGTGGATGCCCAAATCCCAATTATTTTGGGAAGAACCTTTTTACATACCGCGGATGTGGTAATGGATGTCAAGAATGGTAAAATAACATTGGAAGTGGGTGACGATAAGGTCACATTTAACTTGAATAGTGCCATGAAAAGTCCCATGTTAGAAGAGTCTAGCTTTTCTATTGATGTTCCTGACAAAGTTGGTAAATTGTTTATTCCAATTGATTTTATTGTTTTTGACATGCCCGAGGATGCCCAAATCCCAATTATTTTGGGAAGAACCTTTTTACATACCGCGGCTGTGGTAATGGATGTCAAGAATGGTAAAATAACATTGGAAGTGGGTGACGATAAGGTCACATTTAACTTGAATAGTGCCATGAAAAGTCCCATGTTAGAAGAGTCTAGCTTTTCTATTGATGTTTTGGACATTGTCATAGAAGAGTCCCTTTTTACCCTTTTTCCCATTGAGCATCTCGTTGCATATTTTGTCTTTGTGCTCACATTGAGGACAATGTGATGTTTAGCTTGGGGGAGGGATTGCATTTTCACATTTTGCATTTTAGTTGATAATTTTTTCAAATTTTTGAATAAGAGAAAAATTTTAAAAAAAAAAAAAAACAAAATTTTTTTTTGAACATCATTGAATGCTTTTCGTGCTTTGCTTGCTTGTTTACTATGCTTTCATGTTACATTTCCCAATCTTAGAGCTTTCAAAAGCATAATGATTCAACATTTATTGAATTGTGCATACATGGGGAAGTCTTGTACACAGTAGGCATGGAATGAATCTATAGATGAGTATGCTTGATCTTGACATTTGGCAAGTTACATATATTGTAAGGTAGAACCTCCTTAGCCTGGTACATCTATATCCAGTCTCATCTAAGTGTGTGTAGTTCTCCTTGTGATGTGTGTCATGTCAAAACGCATAAGTATGGTTCTCATTTCATTCCTATAAACATTGCATTCATGATTCACTAAGATTTAAAGCCTTTTTCACTTTGAATTACACCTCAAAATTAGCCCCTTCATACAAATGCTTCACAAAATAATAGCTACATATAAAAACTGCCTACCCTGTTGAGCTAGTAGCTAGACTATGGTGTATGGGTGCCTTTTGAGAAGATTTTGTTCCTTCATGTCAAAGTGAATTTGGGAGAACGAAAAATGTTCAAGAAGTGATGTTATGTTCAAAAGAAAAAAAGAAAAGAAAAGAAAAAAGAGAAACGAAAAAAAAGGAAGAAATAAAAGAAGAAGTTGTGAGTATCTCCTAAGAAATTTCAAGTCAATATTCAGAAGGAGTTTACCCTTGTGTTTCGTGTGTAATAAGCCAATTTGTTGCTTTTAGGCTTCGTTATCCGTCTTCTGGGAAATTGATCGAAAGTTTGGATTGAGTATTCATTTATCATTGGTCAGTTGCTAGCTCATTCTAACCTTCACATTGACCATAACTGTTTGTCCACCTTTCACCCATTTCCCAAAGCCTTCTTCTCATCTTTTCGGCTTCTTTTCTATGTGCATTGTGATCTTTGACTTGTGTTTTGAATTGTTTACCATATTAGATTGCGGACACACTTTCATAAGTCGTAGATAGGTGAGTGTCTCAAATACATTTACACATAAAGAAATCACCGTTTACATGCAATGAGTGTTCGAGTGTGCCGTGAGAGTCCATTTGTCAAAAGATCATGCAAGAGCCAAAAATTCTGTAGTGAAATTCTTTGTGCTACGCCGTTATGTAAATCTCAGCCATGTTTATGTATCATTCTTGCCCACGTTGTTTTTGGGTTATGATTCATTATGTTTCTAAAGTTTTACGTTGAGATTTGTTTCTTGATGGTGTAGTAGCCAATGCTTGCAACCTTGTCCTGGTATTGTTTGTTATATTTGCTTGAGGACAAGCAAAGGTTTAGCTTGGGGGAGGTTGATAAGTGAATATTTGTATGGTTTTAACCCCCATTTTAGCTCGGTTTTG
>JAIUZE010009422.1:0-47749 GCA_022085475.1 Heliosperma pusillum | reverse complement strand
ATATGGAGGGTTTTTAGGAAAGAAAATACCTTTCCTAATTACACTAGGATACCTTGTGATAGGGGACTATATAAAGGAATTGGTTTCCCTATTTTATTTTTTTTGCTTGATCAACCCTAATCACAAGTTGAGCCTCCACCATCACATAATTCACAAAAAGAGAGAAAACGGTTTCTCAAGAGTTCTAGCAATCTCAAGGCATATCTTGTTCCATCTAGGGTGTTTGATTAGGAGAATACCTATTTTGGTATTTGTTCTTAGGCCTTTATCGCAAGGACTAAAGGTTATTTCTTAATCCCTTCGTCTTATGCAATTTTGTTTATGACTATTAATCATATAAGTTAAATTTCATTATAATCCTGTCGATTTAAAGGGTTGTATACGGATACAAATCCTACAGTTGACGTGCCCTTTTTTTCTTGAATAGAGTCCAGTCATCCCGACATCAATTTTGTTTATTAAATCAGATTTTAGAGTTCTTTATAATATACTAATGAAAAATCAACGATTAACGAGGTAGAACTAAAAGTTAACATAAGGGATAGTGTTAAGAGATTGACGGGAGAATGTTATGTTTGTTATTCATTCATAGTAGCCAATATATAGTATAAGTGGAGACAATTTTAAAGCTTTCATTGGAAAAACCACAATGGAAGATACATTGAAACATCACAAATTCTCATTTGTGACGGACCGACCCGTTGCAAGCTTACGACGGGTCAAATCTCCCTCACAAAGAGCAAATCGGGAGGCAAGTGGGGTGCAAATGGAGCCCCCCACTTGCCTTGCCACTTGCTCTTTGTGTGGGGGATTTGACCCATCGTAAACTTGCGACGGGTCGCCCGTCACAAGCAAGAATTATTGTTGGAACATAGGGAAGCAACAAAGAATGAGAGGTCGAAAGACTAAAAATGATTAATTCAAAGATGAGTTTAGGTGGGAAATGAGAATGAATTATAGTCAAAGTCAAATTTTACTTTCAATTATTTACATTTAATATCAAATACTAATAAAAAAATAAAATTATACGTTATTTATTAGTATAATATATATACATTTGTTAAATTTAAATAACGTGTTCCGTATCCTAAATTTCACAAGATATCGTGTCGTGACTGCATTCGTGTCCGTATTGGTGCTACCTGGCTCTCTTTAGCCATCTACTTTATATAAAAGCAATAACATTCTCACACTTCCTATTGGCTGCTTAATTTAAGGGAATGAAAAAACAAAAGTGGTCCCACCATTATTTCTCATAATTAATTACCCTCTCTTCATTTCCTACTTAATTAATTTTTACTGTTTCTTCTATCTTCTGATTCTTCTCTATTTATGCTCCTTAATTAAGCAACTCCAATACTCATCTATAAATGAACATAAAATAAAAATTAAGCTTAAATAAATTTGTTATTTAACAATTTCAAACAAATAAAAAATAAAAAAATGTCAATCATTAATCCAGTACCCATCAAATACTTAAATAAAGTAATGATTAATAAAAGTATTTGAAATTTAATAACCATTGTGAAAAAAATGTAAAATCAATGTGTGACTTTTTAGGTATATTTTGACAAGATCGAATTAATAAAATTAGTTATAAAATGTAAATAAAAAAATCACCTTTTGTAGATTTATCTTACTATCCACTCTCACACATTTTGAGTGGCGTTGGTGATAATGGTTGTAGCGTTATCATCTCTCTCTATAACTAGGGGCATAATATAGAGAGGGAGGGGGACGATATGTGACAGTCTAGGGTATGACATTTTAGGATATATAAATACATGGTATTTAAACTAGGCGAAGTGACTCTTAATGGTATATAAATGGGCTTAGGGTATCAGTCAATCAATGACTTAATTATTTTACTCCATCAGGTTTTGCGGCCAAGTTATTGTCCAATAGCTTATTATCCTTCTAAAACTTCAGTGAGATGGTCCATGCGTTCACTTTATTTTTCTCTCACAAAATAAAAAAATACGTAAACTATTCATTTAGACAGAGGAAATATATTTCATTTTTGTTATATTATTGGACAAGTTTTTATTACAAATTTTACATAATGATAAATAACTCTTTTACTACATAAATTCATAACACGCTACGTTGTTTTTATAAAATTTAAAATTCAAGACAATAATATATTAGACAAAGTAATCTTTAAATTTATGCATATTTCTATATAAATTCGATATTCATAATGCACTCTGTAAGACAATTAAAATAATGTATGACATAACTATTTTTTTACATTATACATTAGAAGCTATATTGAATATTCTCATCACTTATAAATAGTGCGCAAAAAGCAAACGTCAACATTTTAATAAATCCGACGAAGTAGTATTGTAATTATACAATTATAATTTCAAGTAGGTGATTCCTAGGTAGCACGGATACTTCTACCATCTAAAGTGTCTGTGTCGGACACCGACACCGCACGACACTTCAAAATACATGTCAGACACCTAATGAACCCTATTCAGATATTTATGTTTCAACTAATTAGCATATAGTACTTACTTTGAATATTTATTCTAAATTTAATATAAGTACTTTTATAAAAATAAAGTTGTACTTTTATAACTATAAATATATATTTTTATTAAATTTAAGAAACATAACGACATCTCAGGGGAGGCCGTATTATGTGTTTGTGTCTGTTTTGATGCTACCTAGGTAATAGTTTGTATTTTTGTTTTTTTTTGTCATATAGATATGTTACATATTATAATAATTAATTTTGAAGAACAACTTCTGGATTTTTTATACGAAGTATATGCACAACTTCGAGAAGATAGAAAAAGATATGCCCGGACGATGAGGTCATTAGGAAATGTTTTTCCAAGTCTGTTCAATTTTTTTACTTCTTTTTAATTTAATAAATTTGTATGTTTGTTTGCAAAGTTTCTTCGGCGGTACAGATTAAAGTGAAAATTTCACGTATAATTGGTTTTATTTTTATATAAAAAATGTCATTTGAAAAAATATTGAAATTTTAGAAAATTTGTTATCTTCTTTCTATATAAGCATGACATCTTTTTGTTAACTATACATGTCCTTGATTATTATTATTCTTAAATTATTACTCTATTTTTTTGCATTTTATCCTAATATTTATTTAATTAGATTTTGCTTATTGATCATTTAATGTTTAAAACTAGTAAGGACTTATATGTTGTAACCTCCGTTTATATCGGACATCATTACCAATGTTCCTTTGGTTAAATGGGGAGAGGCTTAGAGTCCTTAGTGGACACACATGCACCGAGTTTTATCAAAACGTGTTTATCAAGCACCACTATTTATCATTAAAATCATTTAGTTCACCAAAATAAATTATTAAATACTCTTTCATATTCTCAATAACATTCCTCTTTCACTTTAATACCAAAAAAAAAAACACACTCCCCACCATATAATTAAACTAGATTTTATGCCCGTGCGATGCACGGGTCTACATTAATGTTTTTTCGTAATTTTTCTATAACCATTTACTTATAAGACGATAGTAAAATATAATTTTTAGAAAATAATATTGATATATTGATTCAAATTTGGTTTTAATCTTATTTTTCCACCCCTGGCAGGACCTGTCGTTGTTACAAACAATTTTCGTATTTGAAAACACTTCGAAATTAGATCTATTTTAAATAGATTTCTTCAACTTGTCTTAAATTTATTTTACAAACCGCTTCGTCCCCAACCTAAAGTAGATAAAATAGTCCGCTTACTTGGGTGTAACTGTTCTAATTATTCGTTTTTCTTATCTCCGAATGATAAATCTCTCTTGTTACATAATTATTTGTATATTCCATAACCCTTTATTTAAAGTGTAGTTGATATATTATCGATTCATCCGCTTTTGTTGAAATTGATGATGAATAAACCCGACGTTTACTTTAATATCGTTTCATTCATTTTTGACAAATCTATCTCCTCTTATACCGTCCATTATAAACCGCACCATCAAACCAACAAACCGAGTATATTTTATGTCTGATACAAACCTGTCTTGCTATGAACTTACGTGTAACTAAATTGACTTAGTATACAACATTACAGCCTAACTTAACTTCATCCTTATCCTTTCCCCTCTATTCTACGTGTAACTCACAACTCATCCCTATACTCCCCTTCTTTTCCCAAAAATTGTGAAACCCTAAATCCCCAAATTGATTTGCTTCTCCTAACTTCACTGCATGTGCCATATCTATCCGCCGTCCACCGATTGCCATGGTTCATGGCGTTCGGTCACCTTCATCTCCCATTAATCCTTTCGAGTTTAAAGCACTTTCTAATAAACTGACGCTTGTAACCAAGTCGGAAATGGGTGATTGGTACTTTACTGCGTCGAACACGGAATCCAGGTATATACATTTCGTTGTTGATTAGAGTTTAACAAAATGCCAACATCTGCTGATTATTTGTGTTAGATCTTCGTGTTTCTCTATTAGATCGGTTCATCCCTTGGAAATGTATTTCTTTTCACTGCAGCAATAATTAATTAGTTATATTTTATATGGACAGGAGAAACAATAGAAAGAGAGGTTTAGGGGGAGTGTTTAGATTTACCTGAAAGTAGTAATTAGTGTGTTTACTTCGGGAATATATAGGTTCAGGTATAAGCTGCTTGATGTGGATGTTGATAAACTGTTGAACCCTATGAGGTAGTTTGGAGTCATAGAAGTGGGTAAAAAATACCAAACATTATAGAAGTGGGTTATAAGATATGCATAGAAGAGAGTTAAAAGATAGTATTTGTAACACCCCACATTTGTTGAAGAGGTCCATTGATAAGTTTAAATGACTAGTGCTCCCGACCCAAGGTTTGGACCGGGGTGTTACAAATGGTATCAGAGCAACCCTGCGACCGTGTGGTGATGGAGGCAGTTGTTATACGCTCCATTGTGATCACCCACCTAGCGGGGGAGGATTCTGGGTTAGCGGTTATGCTTCCAGGCGCAACGAGGATGTTGCGTTCTTCAAGTGGGGGTGATTGTAACACCCCACATTTGTTGAAGAGGTCCATTGATGGGTGACCTCCTGGGAAGGTTCCCGGGATGTGCATGAGTGAGGACAAAATGCGCTGGAAAGGACCCGTGTTGATCTGTGGGCCATGTACACAGCCTGAAGAGCTATCATGAGTGACCGCTCCCGACCCAAGGTTTGGGCCGGGGTGTTACAGTATTACTGCTGACCATTATAGTTCTTAACCAAGAGAGATGTGACAACGACTACGATAGGTAAGTTTGAGTCAAGAAGATGCTCTTTTTGTTCTTTAAAGTCAATCAGGCACTGGTCCCATAAGGTAACTCTTACTGTATCACCCCTACATGTAGAATATATGAGTTGAATGTCAGGTAACAAAGAGAGGTAACAAAGAGAGACAGAGATAGAATAATTGGTTAGATGAATGATTTAAATTGTTAGTCAGGATAAAGAAATATACATTGAATTTTCAATCTTAATGGCAAAGTGGTTGTCTCCGGTTCTCTCCTCTACGACAACCCCATATAAGTCTGTCAAATCAGTCATTAAATTTGTAAGATGTGGTCTATGGAAAAGATACTCAATTATGAGAAGAGTATTTGACATACCGGTAAGGACATAATGGTTGTTTTGACGGTAATGCAGACTGTTGAATGAGATAAAATCAAATCTATGTGATGGTATAGTGGTGTCTTCTACTGCCGTGGCCTTGGCAAAGGTCGAAAAGTAGAATTTAATCATAAGTTTGTTGTCGCATACAACACGGTAGTTTGTTCTGTTTTCAGTAATCTCAAAATTCTTGAGAATGTGAATCTTCCCGTCACAAAGTTTCGCTTGGAAGCGATTCCAGAAATATCCCGGGACAGTAGCATGCACATATTCTCCCTGACACAAAACCACATAGTGTTAGGTTAGATGGTGATGTAGATTAGTTAAATAAATATGTATATGAATGTAGGAGATGAATTTTTTTAAATTAAAGTAGTCGATACCTCTTCATCTATAAGGACCATGGATATATAAAGCAGTTCAGTTTTCTTCGATGGGTTGAACACTTTGCGTAGTCTGGTAACACGTACTTTAATTTTCCAGTCGTTCCTGTCTGAGTCGTCGTTATCGTTGGGGGTTAGTTTCAGTTCCTTTATTAGAGAATATGACCTGTTGAGTTTGATACAGGCAGATTAATAAAGAGCTGATGCTAAATATCCGAATTGATGCGCATTGATAATTGAACTGATTAGACTATACTATGATTACACGTACTTGACAATTGAATATCTGAATTGATGCATTATTATCAGAATTATTTTACTGATACGATAATAATATTTAATATTAATCTAATCTAATGCAGGTAAAAAAAAAGTCATAGACGTACCTTGGAGCCATGTTTGCTTCTTCTCAGGATGCTACTACTGTATGAGATTGGTTATGAGTTTCTGATGGCTGAAGTGCTGTATGAGATTGGTTATGAGTTTCTGATGGACGAAGGGTTCTTTATATAGTACTTGACAGAGCTATATTTGAGTCGGCTTAGGAGTATTGTTTCTATATGGAAGAATTGTCATATATTTAGGAATATTCTAGTTCATACGTATGATTAGAGGAAACTATATTTGTTAATTATTTAAAAAGAGGTGTTTGATTAGAATAAGGACTATTTCAATATATTGAAGGAATTAGGAGTATTGTTTCTATATGAAAGAATTGTCATATATTTAGGAATATTCTAGTTCATACGTATGATTAGAGGAAACTATATTTGTTAATTATTTAAAAAGAGGCGTTTGATTAGAATAAGGACTATTTCAATATATTGAAGGAATTGTTTAATGATTAAAAAGTTTGTAATAGGTAATTAGTTTATTTATTTAAAATGGTTACAGCTTATGAATTTGACCATATTTAATTACAGACGTTGAAATCAGCTTTTGAGTTGATGATACATAACCAATCACTAATTCCAAGAAGATATTAGTTGTCATAATTGATATTAATGATATTAATAAAAAAAAAAAAAGAGTTCCTACAAAGTTGGAGTGTCTCTGGTGTCTTGAAAAAAGCCTCTTTTATATATATACTAGGTGGAATACCCGTGCTACGCACGTGCTACGCACGGGACTTTTGGTATTTATCTCCAATTAAACTATAGTATACCCTAATAAAAATAATAATAATAATAAACAATAATATCCATGGAATGTTTACGATCATAAATAAAAATTATGGCGAGATAACATCCATGAATTGATTACAATGATAAAGCTTCTAGCAGCTTGTTTCATTGAAGACGAGTAATATCGGTCACAAGTTGAAGACGGATAGTGCTCTTCTCACAATATGCAAGTGGAGAGGGTAATGGATTCCCGCACTTGCCCTCTCACTAACTGATAAACTAAGTAGATTAACAACATATAAGCATTAAGCAATACGTCAATGTTATTACCTCTTAACTATAAAATGGTTTAAATAGCTATAAAGCTTTTAAACTAAATGGTATTTTTCCTGTTCGCTTTGATTTCGTATTATGCATCAAGAATTACATGTTTTTAAATAAACCACAACAACCAGAAAGTTCAGCTGATGGTTGAAATTTCAAGATCGATTTTATACACTAAGTCGCTCGCACAAATGTTCTTTGGCTTAAAGAGTAATTGTAGCGACATAACTTCCCATACATGTTATCAATATTTTACTTGAGAAGTGAGGGGTAGTAAGATTTGAATACGTGATATTTTTGGTCTTACCCTTAATGGTTGGAATCCAAATATTGGTTTATACTCAAACTACATGTACGTCTTCGTTAGTCGTTACTTGATTATAGGGGTGTACAACGTAGCGAGCTAGCTTAGCCTAGCCCGCACCTCTGAGTACGTAAATCCATCCCGGGTAGCCATATCACAAAACCCGACTTTCCCAACGGGCCGGGTTAGTGCTCAAATTTCTTTAGCTCGTCCCGAGCTCAACGCTAAAACAAATAAAACACAAAGGCCCCTCCTGGCTCGGTCTAGCCTGCTACTCATGGGTTGGGCTCGAAGTGGAAGAAGCTAGCTGGCCAGTCTGGTCCGGTCTGATGTTCACACCGTGTCTGCGCTGCAATCTTTCAGCCCAGCCTGCTCCCTATCCCGGCTTACAGCACAACCGTAACTTTCAACGGGTTATTATAACCACTCTTATTTATTATTCTAGAACGATTGCTTAATTTCCCTCCCATCTCCTTTACTTTTCCCCCCCGTTTTGTTTGAATGTTTACCACTCTCATTATTAACTATTTGCTTTGTCTAATTAACCAGGGTGTAGTTTATTAGAACTTCGAATTTCACTCTACTAATTTGTGTTTCACGTAGTGTGATTATTAACTATTAAAATTAGTGTCTACACCCTCTCCAATATACATGGTTTGGTTTTCTCATAATAAAACACAGTGGGGTAACAATAATATGTCAGTATTATGTATCATATCCAAAGTAAGGATTAATATATAAGTCCCCCTGATTTATAGTTTTTCGTGTTACATACCTATTAATTTCATATTTATTTACATTTTACTTCAAATGTAAGATGGTGTTCGGTTAACCTTCTGGCCAGATTGTGTGTCGAGAGACATTACACCCTTTATTTTCTTTGACTTAATTAATTGAGTTAGTATTAGTTATAATGCGTGACAATTGTATAAACATTTTATGTTAAAAAATGACTATTTATATATTATAGAAAAATAATCATTTTATAATGATTTAAAGTGATTACTGAAACGGTAATGCATTTATAGTCTATTGTCATTTCATATAGTCCATTGTAGCTTCCATATGTCCATTGTATCTTTCATTGTTGCATTCTCAATGAAAGCTTTGGAATTATCTCCCTTTGTACTATAAATTGACTACCCATGAATAATAAAACACACAAGCAATTATAATCAAATCATAGTCTTCTCTAAATTACGACAGGCTACGTTTAACTATAAATCTAATATCTAATATATATAACATCTAATATTTCACGTATTGTTTAGTTGTCTTCAAACTCTATTTTCAATCTGTGTCACCAATCACCATGATTGCATAATATTTCAACAATAAAAGGTAAATGATTTAAAAATTTGTAGCAGGACATTAATAAAACTTACCTATCAAACCTTACGTACTTAAGAAAAACACACATTTGTACTTGGATTAACAGAAAAAAAGCACTACTTTTTTTCGTCTCAATTTTATATCCCTTTTCCCGAACATTTATTAGCATTATTAACCTTTTCACTCTAATACAAACACCACCAATGTACGTAATATCTAATTAGCATTATTATATATATACTTCATATAATATTATTGAATTGGTATCTCTTATTATATATTGTATTTTAATGTTTAAGATAAACACACATTTGGACTTGGATTAACAAGAAGTTGAATTAGAAAGGGGAGAGAGAAATGTAAAGATGGTAGTGAGAGAGAAGAGAATTGATTCTTCGATAAAACCCTAAAAAACAGGGAATCGAATTGGGGAAAGTGATAAATTAGGGGTTTTCAAATGTTTCTCGATGATTTTTTTTTTCATTTATTTATTTTTGCTTTATTGTTGTTTGTTATTAGCATTATTAACCTTTTCACTCTAATACAAACACCACCAATGTACGTAATATCTAATTAGCATTATTATATATATACTTCATATAATATTATTGAATTGGTATCTCTTATTATATATTGTATTTTAATATTTAAGATAAACACACATTTGGACTTGGATTAACAAAAAAAAGTTCTACTTTTTTTCGTCTCAATTTTATATCCCTTTTCCCGAACATTTATTAGCATTATTAACCTTTTCACTCTAATACAAACACCACCAATGAACGTAATATCTAATTAGCATTATTATATATATACTTCATATAATATTATTGAATTGGCATCTCTTATTATATATTGTATTTTAATATAAAATACTAATAAGAGTTTTAATTATGTTGGAGACTCTAATATTGCTAGAAACACAACTTTTAATGTGGGAGCTTGAAAGTCATTCATCGTTGTTGGACTCTTTAATATGGCTCAAAAAGTTTCTGTTTTAATTATATAGAATGATTGATTTGGACCACACAAATACACTACCCCACCAAACAATTAGATTTGGACCACACAAACACTTACCAAAAAAAAAATTGGAAAAGTATTGTGAATAGACGAAAATAAAAATGGGGAATGTTATTGAGAATAGGAGGGAGTAATTTACATATGACAAATTCAATAGGGATTTTCTCAATATTACTCCTCAATTTTTGCATTTCTCAATAATACCCTTCTTTTTTGGGGAAGCTTTTTAACTAGCCATAACACTGGGCTACAAGTTCGAAAAACGTGTAAATTTTTTCCCAGTTTGAAAAACAACATTATTTCAAGGACTCGCAAGACCGGCCTGAGACCCGAAACTGATCCAAACTACAACCCTTGGGTATGACCCGAAACACGAATCGGCCTGACCCGGCCCGAACATGGCCCTAACTTTGTTTACTTGAAACTGATCCGACCCAAAATGAAACGATCCGAAAACACTCGATCCAAATATGACCCGATAAAACATAACTCTAATGGGAAAAAAAAGTACCTGAAATGACTAATTTAAAAACACACTTATATTATTTACGCTAAAGTAAGGAAAAGTTACCAAAACTAAACTAAAAATAGGTAATAACATTAAATGTACTCTTTTCGCTCTTAATCTTTGATCCAAAAATGACCCGAACTCGAAATAATCCAACCTGCTTGACTCGAAAATGAGCGGACCAACATACTTGAAGAACATTCGAAACCCGAAACAACCCGACTCGAACTAACCCGATAAATTACAGACTAGAATTGACCCGACTCAAATTGGTCCGACCCGAACTCGATCTTATTGACCCGTTTGCCAGGTCTACTCGTAGTCGAACGTAGACCTGGCAAAAGCAACCCGACCCGATTGACCCGACCCGAATGACCCGACCCGTGACCCGAAATTGACCCGAACTACAACACCCAAATGTGACCCGAAACCCGATTAGACCCGACCCGACCAAAACATGACCCGATCTTTCTTGACCCGTAACTGACCCGACCCGAAAATAACCCGACCCGAAAATAACCCGATCCAAAACCACTCAACCCGAAAATGACCCGACAAAATATAACTTTAATTGAACCGAAAAGACTTAAAATAGCATTTTGTCTCTTATTCTTTGACCCGAAAATGACCCGACCCAATTGACCCGAAACGGACCCGACAACAAACCCGAAACAACCTCGAAACCCGAAATGACCCGACCCGACCCGAATTAACCCGAAATCAACGAGAGACCCGAACTGGCCCGACCTGAACCCGACCCGATTGACCCGTTTGCCAGGTCTAGTCGAACACACTCTAAGTTTTTTAGGTGACAAAATATGTTTTATTTAACTTAGTTATATTCAATAAGAGTAATAATTAAGGTATTTATAGTAAGTAAATCAATATATATATATAAGAGGCTTTTTTCGAGGCACGTGAGTGGCTCCACCTTTATAGGAACTCTTAAAATAAAAATTAAATTCATAGATATACTTTCCAAGTTATGGTTGAACTCTTAGATTTTGATTATATTTTTTAAATTAATTATTTTCCTTATAATATTATCAACTTTTCAACATTAAATTCATACATATACTTTCCAAGTTATGGTTGAACTCTTAGATTTTGATTATATATTTTAAATTAACTATTTTCCTAATAATATTAGCAACTTTTCAGCTTTTTAGAAACTTTTTAAATAAAAATTAAATTCATAAATATTATTTGTCCCACATTAAATATATTTCATATAAATAGCAGAATTGTCCCACATCGAAAAAATAATAAAGTGGGTAATCCTATGATTATAAATAGGAGTCATCCTTAAACCTTAGGTATCAACCCAAAAATTTTGAATCTCTTAAATATTGTCTTAGAGATCTCTTAAAAGTTTGTAGACGTGGTGAATATACTATGTATAAATAGTAAAATTGTCCCACATCATAAAATTAACATAATGTGGATGATCCTATGATTAAATATAGGAATCATTCGTGCACCTTATATAACAAACTAAAATCTTTTAAGTCTCTCAAGTATTGTCTTAGACATCTCTTAAAAGTTTGTCTATTATTATCTTCACAATTAATAAATTTACATCATCAAAATTTAATTTTAAAAGGTATTATTAAAAAATTTGAAGTATTGTAAAAAAAAATTATGAAGATAATATAATTAGATTCGCGGTGAAAAAAACCTTGCAAAGTATAAAAACTCATATTATTTGAACATATTTGGTGTAATTCTTAGTATATTATTTGTCCCACATTGAAAAATAATGTAGGTGTGGTGATTATATTACCTATAAATAGTAGAATTGTCTCACATCATAAAATTATCATAAGATGGGTGATCTTATGATTACCAATATGAATCATATTTAGTAATAAAGTTTCAACCTAAAAAATTTTGAGCCTCTTATATATTGTCTTACGGAGCTCTTAAAAGTTTGTATTATAATCTTCAATATAGTGAAATTTACATCATTAAAAATTAATTTAGAAAAGTATCTTAAATAATAATTTTGATGGTAAACTATTTAATGTGTTATTTGTCCCACATTGAAAAACAATGTATGTATGGTGACTGGTGAATATATACTACGTATAAATAGTAAAATTGTACCACATTGAAAAATTATCATAAGGTGGAGTGATCATAAATATGATCATCGCACGAGCTTTTAAACTATTTTTGTATATTGTTATTTTAATAAATGACTTTAAAATTTTAATAAATGACATTTAATTTTTTTTTTGTTATTCTAATATTAATATAACAGTTTAGTAAAGGTTAAGAAATAAATATTATATGAAAAAAGATGATGTACTACTTAGTTTGTTGTTAGTCCCACATTGAAGAATAATGTATGTGTGATGAATATATTACCTATAAATTGTAAATTATCCCACATTGAAAAAATATTATAACATAGGGTGATCCTATGATTATAAATATGAGTCATCCTTGAACTTAGGTATAAACTCACAATTTTTTAAGTCTCTTAATTATTGTTTTGGAGAGCCCTAACAAAATGGAATTATAATAGTCACAATAGTTAAATTTACATCATTAAAAATTAATTTAGAAAATTATCATAAATAATAATTTTGATGATAAACTACTTAATGTGTTATTAGTCCCACATTGAAATATAATGTATTTGTGGAAAATATATATATACTAAGTGTAAATTATAAAATTATCTCATATCGAATAATATCATGAAGTGGAGTGATCATAAATATGATTATAAATATGAGTCATTTTAGTCTCTTAAGTATTGGTTTAATGAACCTTTAAAACTTTGTATTATTAACTCCACAATAGTGAAATTTACATCATCAAACTTAATTTAGAAAATTTAGGAAAGTATTATATAAGTAATAATTTTGATGGTATACTACTTAATAAGTTATTTGTCCCACATTGAAATATAATACAAGTGTGGTAAATATATTACGTATAAATAGTATAATTGTCCCACATCAGAAAATCCTCATAAGCTAGGGTAATCCTATACTTATAAATAAGTCATCCTTGGAACTTAGATATCAAACCAAAATCTTTTGTGTCACTTAAATATTGTCTTAATAAAGAGCTCTTAAAAGTTTGTATCCACCTTAGTGAAACTTACATCATCAAAAATTAATTTAGGAAAATATCATTAAAAAATAAAGTGAAAAATCTTTTATTTATCTCAATATACATTTCCTATATTATATTCAAGTGGTGTTTATAATTTTTATATAAACATTTTTACATTCATTTCACAAAAAAATATTGTGAAAATGAGTCATCCTTCAACTTAGATATTCATCTCTCAAGTATTATCTTACAGAGATCTTAAGAGTTTGTATTATTATCTCCACCTTAATGAACTTTACATCATCAAAATTAATTTAGGAAAGTATCATAAATAATAATTTAAGAAAGTATCATAAATAATAATGTTAATGGTAACTACCAAATATATTATTTGTCTCACATGGAAAAGTAATATAAGTGTGATGAATCTACTATGTATAAAAAGAAGAATTGTCCCACATCAGAGAAATATCATAAGCTGAGATGATCACGCGATTATAAATAAGAGTCGTCCTTGAAACTTAGAGATGAACCCAAAGTCGTCCTTTTTTAGGAGTATTTTAATCAAAGGCAAACAAATGATTAAGACGGAGAGAATATTGTTTTAGAGAGCTCTTAAAATTTTGTATTAATTATGAAAATAATATAATTAGGTTCGTGGTAAAAAAATGCTATCATTACAGTATATAATTTCATATTATTTGCATATACTTTGCGTAATTCTTAGTATGTTATATATCTCACATTGAAAAATAATGTATGTGTGGTGAATATACTAATATCTATAAATAGTAGAATTGCCCCATCTCGAACAATTAGCATAAGGTGAGGACGTGAGGTGATCAACCCAAAATCTTTTGAGTTGCTTAAAACATTGTCTTACAGAGCTTGATTCTTAGGTATTTTGGATCATTTTTCGAGTCATAATATAGATCAAATATAGCTTGAGTCCCGACAAGATTGATAACATATGTTTAAAATAGAAGTTGAATCAATATATCAATATTATTTTTAAAAAATTACATATATTTTATTATATTCTTAGAAGTTCAAAAGTTTATTTTTATAAGTTAACTGTCATAGAAAAATTACGAAAATGACATTAACGTAGACTCGTGCATCGCACGGGCATGAAATCTAGTTATTTAATATGTACTACAAGTTTAGTTGTAAGGTCAAGACCCATAAATTTTGAAACGCGGTTCGATTGACATGTGACAGATTTCATAATAAAGTAATTCTTATTGATAATAATATGTTGTTGTGTTGAATACAACGATCACATATTTATAGTTACACAAAGATAATTAACTCAACCTAAATATCTCATATTCTCTCAATATATTATTTCCTAATATTATCTTAATATTATCTCATATAACTCCATAGGAGATCTTATTCCTTAATACCCTCCCTCAAACTTATGGTAAGTTACTAACTTTCCATGAGTTTGAAAAAACAATAACTAATAAGAGAAAAAAAATGTCGATTTTTCCATGTCTTCATAATTAATCTTCTTCTTCATCTGTGCGTATAATATGCCACAATAGGTGCGTAACTCGCCAGTATAATAATGCGTAATCAACTCGCCAGTCAAGATAAGTGCGTAACTCGCCAGTATATACGGAGGGGCACTAGTAGAAAAAGTGCCATTGACATCGCCTTATTAACATCACTTTTTAATAAAAGCGATGTAAATAGCCTAACCTTAGTTATTGACATCGGTTTTAAAAACAAAATGATATATATATATTTTTAATTATTATTTACATCGGTCATTAACATCGGCTATTTGAAAACCGATATTAATTTATTTATGTTTCATCGGTTTTGCTGAAACCGATGTTACTTTTATTTATTTATTATTATTTACATCGACCATTAACATTGGTTATTTGAAGTCGATATTAATTTATTTGTGTTGCATCGATTTTGCTGAATCCGATGTTAATTTAATCAGATAAAATTTATATTGCATCGGTTAATTAGTGAACCAACGTCACAAAAAGCAATTAATTTATACTTCTCAAATAATACGTACACTACTTCTCAAATAATACGTACACTGCTACTTCTCAAATAAGTTGACTAAGCAAAACCTAATTTCTCAAACAACCGACCCGCGCTTTCCATCCCCTTCACCACCAGTCGTCATCCTCCCCTTCACCACCAAGCGCCGGCCTCCCCTTCACCACCCGCGACCACCACAAGTCGTCTACTACAATCGCCGTCACCAAAATCTGCTGTTACGTACAACAATCGCGCGCCTGCTACTATCGTCCCCTTCACTGCAATTGTTGTCACCACCCGTGACCACCCCAATCCGTCGTCACCAGCACATACCCGCGCGTCTACTATCGTCCACATATATCTGTAAGTTTTAACAACATAAAACTCTCGTCTTTTCTTTCATTTTAATACGATTATGATTATGATTGTTAGTATGATTATGATTATTGTGATTATTATGATTATTGGGGTTATGATTATTATGATTATTGTGATTATTGTGGCTGGTGGTTGGTGGTTGTTGGGCAAATGAGTTAGGGTAGTTCGGATAAAACGATCGATTTTTGCTACCCCAAATCTGATCAGTTGTAAGGAATAAATAGAACAACGCGTATGATACTGGCATCAAATTCAGTATGTCTCAGTGGTATTTGGGTTTGATTTCCGGCATTCTTGAATCATTGGTTCCTCAAAGGCTGTCAAGAAAGAGGTCAAAGTAAGATTTTCCTCAAACTTTATTACATTTTTCATATAAAGCTATACCATCTTCTAGCTCAAAAGTGTACTTATAAGACCTAGGATTTGGCACAATGGTGCTAAGTTGTTCAGAGTATATCTTGTTCGAGTTCATCCACAGTCAAGGTTTTATGAATGTTTGAAATCTAAAGGAATCAAATGATGATTTATGTCAGCTGATCTCAAATAATCACTTTCTTTTTATGAAAGCTCTGTTCATGTTGTTTGTTAGTGCCTAGCTAATTTTGAGTTGCTCTCGGCATAAAAGATCAATAACGTAATGCTGGTGGTTTGTGTCATTTGTTTTTAGAAGGTTGAGTTTGGATAATTCTCTCTTAAATTTATTTCTTCTTCTTCCTCTGTTCACAGGAAGTGCTGGGTGGTGGTTGTTCCTTGCAACTTGCCAAACCCAAACAAGCCTCCAAAATTAGAACTTGCTGTGTATAATAGTCCCCAGGTATGCTACATAAGTCTTCATTTTTTTGCGAATCAAGATGAAAGTAGTTTCTGTCTCGACTCCTTGCCATGTTGTAGGCAAAGCAAAAGTCTTCTCGTGTATAGACCTTTGACAAGTCGACTTTTGCTGTGTACATATACTCAGCTTGGTCGAACAAGCGAGAAAGTCTCTTTGGATAAGCTTGCTTAGCTATTCTTTTGGGTTATGGCCTTAAGAGGAGTGTTCCTATGTGGCTTAGAGTAGTGTAGCTTGCTTCTTCAAGACATTTTTGAAAGGGGTTCGAGCCTTGCCAATTCGCCAGGGTTCGAGCCTTGCCAATTGCTTCATTGTTTTACTTAGTATTATTTATTTTTGACCCTGTTTCAGCCCTCACTAAAGGTTCTTTAAATGGCCTATAAATGCCAAATCAATATTTTATAATAGGCTGTATAAACAAAACAGGGGAAAGGCCAAGGCATGGGATGGAGAAAAGGCCTATGGGGTGAGATGGTGGTGATTTGTTATGAAGGTGAGGTAGACCATCAGCTATCACGGGGCGAGGCTGCTAGAGCTTGTATTGTGGCACTAGTTGAGTAGTAGTGAAACCTTGTTAGTCTTAAGTGTTAACATGCTTGGAAGGGAATTCAAAGAGTTAGAAGGTGTGGTAGATGGATTGAAACCTTTGTTTGGAATTTGGATAGGGTCGAGATAAGGGGCGTGAATAAAGAATTTAGAAAGCAAATAATACAGAACGAGTGGAATTGAAGGAGTATGAGTTTGTTATGGATCATTTTTTAATTGTATTTCAACGTCTTCAAATATCTATGCGAGGAGTTATAATGGATTTTCTGTTGTCTATTTTTATTGGAACATAAATGTGCATACCAAGCCTTGAACCATAAGACACGTGGTTGATGATGCGCGATGCTCTCAGCCAACAAGTCACATAGAAAATAGTTTTAAGTTCATCAAATATTCAATTTAAATCAGGTCTGATTTTTTTTGGGCTGACTAAGATTTTGGCACCTCTAAGATATGAGTTAATCGTTGACCATTTATAAAGGAAATTCTGATAGTTATGGGAGAAGTATAAGGGGATAGATTCTTAAGATTTGAATGTCTTTATAACAGATTTTTGTGATGTGAGATGGATTTGAATTTTAATGTAATGCTTTGTCTTTTCAACTCTTTCTACTTAAATTCCCGTCTATTGTGGAGCCTTATACGGTTTTAGATGATGTAGCATTTCAGCCGGATATATGCAGCCTTGCCCCTACCTAAGCAACACAAAGAGTTTGTTTCTGAACAACTAAAAGTTGGATCACCTAAAAAACAAGAAGACAAAACTGACGTAAACCATAAGATCATAGACCACACCACATAAACTAATGTCTTGACATGATGGAGCAGAAATAGTAGAGAAATTTAAGCTTATCTGTGACTTCGATATACGGTTTCAGATGATGTAGCATTTCAGCCGACCCCTTACATTTAAATGTCTATTTCTGCTATCAAAATATATTCTTATTTGGTATATTTGGCAGGGTGGAATATCAGTCTCGACCTTCTGTAAGTGGTGCAGCTTCATTCAAGAGGCTCTTAGCAAGACTACCTCCTAGAGTTCACTCTGTTTACTATAGAGACAATATAGGAAATATCTCGTCTTCACATTTGCGAGTGGGCTTAAAGAAAGTAACTTTGTCACCATTTGCTTATACCTTACATTGTGCATGACTGAGAATCATGCGAGGGTAGATATGCTATGTCAATTCTAACAAAGTTTAAACCTGGAAAAATACACCTTTTTTTTTGAAATTTTATAATCTAATAAAGTTTAAACCGTTAAAATAATCCTTATTTGCAGGTTATCTCTCCACCAAAATTCTCTACTTTGACCTTACAAAATTATTTGATTCTCAACTAAAGGTATATCTTTATTCTAAATCAATTTCTCATTAAATAAAGTCAATTTTTAATACATGAAATAGTTACGTGCATTTAATTCGATTATTATACTTCATTGACGTGGATACCCATTCATATACGCGTGTATTAACTAGATTATGGACCGAAGTTGGATGTATGGAAAGCGTGATTTTCTTTATCTTGAACGACTCGAGGAGTTTCTTAGTTGTGCTGTTGAACATCAAAGACGACATGGGGATAATCAATTTGTCTGTCCGTGTACCTTATGTCAAATTTGTAAAAGGGGGAATTTTAGAGATGAATTGCGAGAGCATTTAATTTTAAAAGGATTTAAAGCAGATTATAATGTGTGGATATGGCATGGAGAGAGTGATAATGATATTTGTACCAACGTAAATTTTGGAACTAATGATAGAGATAGGGATGAGATTGATGTTGGGGATAAAAATGACGATGAAATCTCTGAAAATATTGATATGGATGATAATGTAGAGCCTGATAATAGTGATAATATTGATGGGCTGATGAACGATCTTGAAGAAGATATTGTGGAGTGTCCTATTATATTTCAGAGAATGGTTGATAATTCCAAGAAACCTTTATACCCGAATTGTTCTAAATTTTCTCTTTTATCAGCTGTGTTGAAACTGTACACATTGAAAGCGGGAAATGGGTGGAGTGATAAACGTTTCACATCCTTATTAGAACTTTTGTCTCAAATGTTGCCACAAGGTAATGAGCTTCCCACCACCACATACCAGTGCAAGAAACTACTATGCCCATTAGCTACGACTTATCAAAAGATTCATGCATGCCGAAAGGACTGTATTTTGTACCGTAAATAGTATAGTGAATTAAAAGAATGCCCAAAGTGTGGTGAGTCACGATATAAGTGCGTAGACAATGGTAATGGTTGCAAGAAAGGGAGTCCTGTAAAGACGTTATGGTATTTACCAATAATACCAAAATTTAAACGTTTTTTTTCAAATAAAAAATATGCGGAGTACATGTTGTGGCATCAAAAGGGCAGGAAGAAAGATGGCAAACTTAGGCATGTAGCTGATGCTCCCCAATGGAGAACAATTGATCGAACCTTTCCAGATTTTGGTAAAGAGCCCAGAAATTTAAGATTAGGACTTTGCACCGATGAAATTAATCCTTTTGGAACTTTAAGCACCCAACACAGTTTTTGGCCAGTAATGTTGATAATTTACAATCTTCCTCCTTGGCTTACCACTAAGAGCAAATATATTATGTTAACACTCTTAATTTCGGGCCCTAAGCAACCTGGAAATGACATTGACGTGTATTTGGCTCCTATGATTGAAGACTTGAAACTCTTGTGGAATGCTGGGGTACGGGTGTTTGATGCAGCTACTAGCTCCTGGTTTCAAATGCATGCTATGTTGTATTGTACAATTAATGACTTCCCTGCTTATGGTAACCTTTCTGGATACCGACTGAAAACTGACGAGGGATGTCCGGTATGCGGGGATGACACTGAATCTGATTGGTTGGAGCATAGTGGTAAATATGCGTACATGGGAGGTCGGAAGTTTCTACATGAAAATCATCAATATCGAAGGAAGAAGAAGGCTTTTTATGGGAAAACAGAGCATAGGAAACCCCCTTTGTTTTTGAGTGGAAAAGAGTACTACGATCAAGTTAATAATATAACTACAGATTTCGGAAAACCGTACGTACCTCCATCAGATGGAGTATATCATACAAAGAGGTCAATTTTTTGGGAACTTCCATATTGGCAGCACTTGTATGTTAGGCATTGCATTGATGTCATGCACATAGAGAAGAATGTGTTTGATAGTCTAATTGGAACATTACTCAATATTCCAAATAAGACTAAGGATGGAGTGATAGCTCGAAATGACATGGCTGCTCGGGGGCGTATCGAGTTAAAACCAATTGAGAAGGGGAAACGTATCTATATACCACCGTCTTGCACCACTCTTTCTAACAAGGAGAAGATCGTTGTTTGTGAATATTTAAAAGGAGTCAAGGTACCACATGGATATAGCTCTAACATTTGTCGTCTTGTATCCATAAAAGATTGTAAGTTAGTAGGTATGAAATCTCACGATTGTCATGTTATGCTTACACAACTGCTACCAGTGGCCATCAGATCTGTATTGGCTAAGCATGTTAGGCAAGTCATCACCAAGCTTTGCCTCTTCTTTAATTCAATCAATTCAAAAGATATCCATCCGGACATCTTGGATGAGTTGCAAGCTGATATTGTTGTGACTCTATGTGAAATGGAGATGTACTTCCTGATAGCTTTCTTTGACATCATGGTTCACCTAGTCATTCATTTAGTGCGTGAGATTAAACTTTGTGGTCCTGTCTTTCAACAAAACATGTGGGCGATGGAGCGAGAGATGGGTACTTATAAGAGACGAATGAAGAATCTTTATCGGCCTGAAGGTAGTATTGTCGAAGGAACAATTGCATGTGAGACAATCCAGTTCTGTATTGACTATATGGCAGATGTTGAACCTATTGGAATTCCCATATCTCGGCACGAAGGTAGACTATTAGGGAAGGGTACTCTAGGTAAGAAATACATGAGCGTGGACCGTGATTCTTTCCAGCAAGCACATTTATATGTTCTACAACATATGACAGAGGTTCATCCCTATTTAACCGAGCACCTAGATTTATTGAAACAAAAAAATCCACATAAACGAGATGAATGGTTGCTGAATGAACAAAGTCGAACTTTTGTGGAGTGGTTTAAAGGTAAGGTGATGAACGAGTTGTCTAGACAATCTCATACTGTAAGTGATAACTTAAGATGGTTAGCTTATGGTCCTAAATCAAACATAACATCATTTGAAGAGTATGATATCAATGGGTTTTGCTTTTACACAAGCCGACAAGATGAGAAGAGTACAATGCAAAATAGTGGAGTGAGTGTTCTTGCATCAACACAAGAATATGTGGGAAAGGGTAAGGATCTTGTAGACATCACAAGAGCGTACTATGGGAAGATTGAGGATATTTGGGAGCTTGAGTATGTAAGTTTTAGTGTACCCTTGTTTCGGTGTAAATGGGTAGATTGTGATAAGGGCGTCACAGTTGACGATATGGGATTCATTTTGGTAAACTTTAACATTGTTGGACATATACACGAACCTTTCATTCTTGCATCTCAAGCAAAACAAGTATTCTACATTGAAGATCCTTTAGATATGAGATTATCTGTGGTTCGTTATGGTAAAAGACGTATTCTTGGTGTCGAGGATGTTGTTGACGAAGAAGAATATGATCAGCTTGATGAACTCCCTCCTGTTTCTGTCAGGCGTCCATTGGTTCAAGATTTACGTCATGAAACTTATATGCGTAAAGATCATGATGAGGGACTATGGTTTGATAACTCAAAATAGTTTATAGTTATTTAAGGTAGTCTTATTGTTTGTTCTTTTAATTGTACCATCTAAACATTTATCAGTTTTAAGTATTATTTTTATCTTTGGTATATACTAACTATTTTTCATAATTTATTTCCTAAGGTATATAATGGACAAGGAAGCCCCCTCGAGCAAAAATGACCAGTATAAGAAGCCCAAACGTAAAGGGAGAGGTGCAACAACCGGTTTAAAGGCCAAAGGACAAAATAACGGGCCTAAGCATATTAAATTTGATAAGTTCGGTAGGCCATTTGGAGCAGGGAGGTTAGCTTTTTCTAGAGATATTGGTGATATCGCCCGAAATAATATCAAGATCACATATGAGGATTGGTTCAAAGTTCCCGAGGGAATTAAAGATTCAATTTGGCAAGACATAAAGGTATACTTATGATCATTTTTCTTCTTTCATATTGTTAGAAATGCTGGTTTAGCTTGTAATTAAAATAGTTTCACGCTATCTGGCAATGTGCCTGAAATTTTAAGACTTCGTTATAAAAAGTTTACGAGTAACATAGGTTGCTGGTTTAGCTTGTAATTTTTTTTCACGGACATCATGTGAATTGGTTCATGGTCTATTTATGCTATGCTGGTGATCCTGCTGTCAAACTCCATTTTAGTTGATTTATTTTCTGTAGCATTTATTGTTTATTTTAAGACTCGTAATTAAAATAGTTTATTTTAAGACTCCATTTTATGGTCTATTTATGCTATGCTGGTTTAGCTTGTAATTAAAATAGTTTCACGCTATCTGGCAATGTGCATGAAATTTTAAGACTTCGTTATAAAAAGTTACGACTTACGAGTAACATAGGTTGCTGGTTTAGCTTGTAATTTTTTTTCACGGACATCATGTGAATTGGTTTATGGTCTATTTATGCTATGCTGGTGATCCTGCTGTCAAACTCCATTTTAGTTGATCTATTTTCTGTAGCATTTATTGTTTATTTTAAGACTCGTAATTAAAATAGTTTATTTTAAGACTCCATGTTATGGTCTATTTATGCTATGCTGGTTTAGCTTGTAATTAAAATAGTTTCACGCTATCTGGCAATGTGCATGAAATTTTAAGACTTCGTTATAAAAAGTTACGACTTACGAGTAACATAGGTTGCTGGTTTAGCTTGTAATTTTTTTTCACGGACATCATGTGAATTGGTTTATGGTTTATTTATGCTATGCTGGTGATCCTGCTGTCAAACTCCATTTTAGTTGATCTATTTTCTGTAGCATTTATTGTTTCTAAAACAGGTCGTTCCTAGAGTTGTTCTATCAGTTATCGTCTTTAGATTGACTGTTGTGTTTTAAGGTTAAGCTCTAAAATTTTATTGTCAGATAAACAAGTACAATCAGTGAGAAGCGGTCACTGAATAACTGAATTGTAGCTGCATTCATTTGTTCAAGTATTTTTTTTCTGTTTTACAGTACAGTGAATTGTCAAGATTTGAGTGTTGACCTGTCAAACAGATTTTTGAGTAAGATACGAGTCCGATCAGTTGGGGCATGGGTCATTTTGGGTGCGGGTCTGAGTGCCAAGTATATAACACTGAAAAGTCTGACGTGCGGGTTTATTTATAAAGTTACAACTTAAGAGTAACATAGGTTGCTGGTTAATAGTAACACCTCAATATTTCCATCTGTTAATAGTGTTGGATAGAGGTTTTTATTGAATGTTGATTTGTTGGTATTGCTTGTTAGAAAATTGTTGGATTTGACCCTTCAAAAGACTAGTAATATTTTTAGTGAATGTACTCATGATACATTATTATATAATATTCTCCTTTCCTTACTTTGGTATTCTCAGACTATCTTTGCTGAACCCTATAATTGTAATAGTTCAGCAGAATGCAGACAATGCTACTGTGTTAGCTACATTTCCAAACTACTTAAACATCTTCAAGTATAACTAACAATCGGGGCAATCGAAACTACTACAGGAAGTTCTACTTTGCAAGGACAGGATGGTTAGCACTTGCATTAACCCCAACTCCCATCGTCTTTTTCTTGCTCACCCTATCAGGCAGTGCCCTGGCACTTCAGACAGGAACTGCTCTTATAGGCCTTAGCTCTGGCTTCATATTTGCTGCTGCCGTTTCCATAACATCCGAACTATTTGGGCCTTCTAGTGTTGGGTCAACCATAACATCTTGATCACCAATATTCCTATTGGGTCTCTGCTCTATGGTGTCCTAGCTGCGGTGGTCTATGACTCGAATTCTGGCTCTACCCACAAAATCTCAATGGTTACTGACATTGTAATTTGTATGGGAAGGCAATGCTATTATTGGACCTTCATGTGGTGGGCATGCCTATCAGTTCTTGGGGTTGTTTCAAGCATCCTGTTGTTCTTACGGACTAGGCATGCTTATCAACGGTTTGAGCACGATAGAATTACATCCTTACTTGATTAAGAAAAACTGATTTGTGTTTATAGGGTTGTACAGGAAAAATATTACATATTTCTTGTGTTTTTATATATACCCGTGCAACTTTGCACTGGTTCTAAACATTTATTTGATATAGTGGCCAAATAAACTTTTGTGGACCAAATGGAACTTCGAAGATGATGCGATGCGTCAGAAAGTTCTAAGTATCGTGGGCGTGCGTTTTAGGTTGTTTAAGACAACCTTGACTTCTTTTTTTGTCTATAAAAATAGAAAACAAAGGAGAGAAGAGCCTTTAGATGATCCTTTGCCTCTTTATAAAGGAATAACACCAGATGATTGGAAGGAGTTTGTGAAGCAGCGTATGGATGAAAAATTTAAGGTGATTTCTTTTAATGTTTGTTAATAATATTCAACTATCTCTTTTTTTCAAGTTTATTTCTTAAAATATCTTATATAATTAAATTGCAGGAAAAAAGTAGAAAGGCACAAGAATCCCAAAAGCATAACTTGCATCCACATTATATGGGTAGAGCTGGATATATCGGTAAGATGGAGGGTTGGTATCAAGAAGAATTAAATGATGCCTTAACTGATGACATTGATGCAGATCCCGCAGTTATCGAGGAAACTGTTAGGCAACGCCTTGAGGATAGGGGTTATTTGTGGATCAAAGGACATACCCCTTCATCCAAGGACGTTTCGTCGCATACGGAAGAGTTGATAAGTGAAATAGTACGAATAATAACTTATTTGCTAGTTTCTTTTTTAACAAAATTCATGTCATAATTGGTTTTCGTCTAAAATATTAAGCTTTTTGTCATGTGAACAGAATTATTGGGATGAGATGAATAAGCGAGGGGAGTTTGTTCCTTCTGAAAGAGAAGATGTGTTGGTTAAGGCAACGGGGAAATTTGACCGACCTGGATTTACAAGAGGAGTTGGAGGCTCTGTTGGTTTTACTAGCTTTTTTGGAAAATCAAATAATCCGAGAGCTAATAAGAAGTTGTATACGGAAGATGATTTTCGGTTGTTTAAGGAAGCGGTGAAAAAAGAGGCAATGGTTGACGTACAAAGCTTGGTAAAACAACATGTGTCAGAAATTTTAAAGGATCATCTCCAATCGAAGTCGTCAAATGACATCAAAATTACAAAGACTAAAGATGTCTCCTCCTCTCAGGTTCAGAACAGTTGTCATTCTACCAAGCTTGATGATCACTTTCTTGAGTTAGAAGTATGTATAATTTGTATGACTATCTTATATTACTAGCTTTTTAGTTAAAATTTTACATTTTCCTTTTATTTATTCTTGCAGGGTCCCATCCCATGTCGGCTGGCTGTGTTTGTTGCTGAGTCAAAAATCGTTGTCGCCGAGGGAACAATATGGCCATGGGTAGAAGGTAATATGGTGCACAACACACCATTGACTACTTGTCAAAATCTTCACGTATCCATTGATCATATCATAGATGGGAATGCACTACTTCCAGGCCAATTCCGTGGGATGAACATGAAAGGGTTGGTGAGGTTATCGGAAGCTTTGCACAATGGCCTAAATCATTAGTTTTGTTAGGAACTAACGAGGTAATAATAAAATGTACATGTAATTTATTTGCAATTATATTTTCAACTAAAAAAAAAACTAGTTAAGTGTTGTATTAACTCTATGCTAGGATGATCCTATGGCTAGAGATGAGGGTCAACATGTTACTCCTAAAGAGACAGCTAAACCCACTTCAGAAAAAATGCATACGTCTGCTAGAAAGAAGGTTCAAGAGGTCGTTGATCATGAGGTAATGAGCCACTTACTGGTTTGATTTTTAGATGTTTTTGTTATTATTTATTCTTATTTGGTTCTTAAAACATAAAATTATTAGGTGATGTCAACAAAAAACAAAAAGGGCCCTCTAAATAAGGACGAGTTAAGCCATTTGGATGTGCATTGTCAGAGATTGGAAGACATGATATGTTCTGCTTATTCCGGAGGATATTCGTTGTTTACTATAGAGATTAGTAACTTAGTGTATTCTTACGAAAGCCCGATTAAGCTGATAATCATGTTTGATGATATTAGGGAGATTTTCATATATGAATGGTTAAATATATCGATACTTCAACTTTGGGGAAGGTATTATTTTTCTCATAATATTTCAATTGCGTATTTCTTTATAAATGTCTGTATATACATTTATATACTTATAAATTTTATTCTCACAAAATTGTAGCTTCTTATATGAATATGGCACACAATGTGGAGTGACGAAAGAACTAGTAGGATTTTTGTGTCCCGATAGAGTTTGCACATATATGCATTCTTCGGTTGAGATGGAGAGATACTTAACTGCAGCTTTAAAGAAGCAACAAGATAAGAGATATGTGATCAGTGCTTTTTATGAGTCGTGAGTATTAAATTCTTTTCCTGCATTTTATCAGTTAGATGACTAAATTAAAGAATTTATAAGTTTGTTATTTTATATAGCTCGCATTGGATGTTGGTTGTATTTTATTTTCGAGATAATATTGCATATATTTTTGACTCGGATCAAGCGACAAAGAAGAAATGGGAGATAAAAAGTTGCTTATCATTGTCAGTTCAATTGACTAACAACATCAAATTATAGTCATTTATTTATGTATGAATGATAGGTAATATGATTACTTTTCATGTATAACATTTTAGGGCTTGGAAAAGGTATTCTTTTAGGGCTGGAACGCGCAATATGTAAAAAAAAAAACGAGCTTCAAATAAAAATGATCGAGGTATGAAGTTGTCTTTCTTAACAATCCAATTACGCCGCTCTTAACAATCCAATTAAATAACGGGGCCTACTAAGTCACTTTATTTAATTTATTATTACCTTGTGATTGTAGCGTATATGTTTGAGCTTATAGTCTTTACTTAACTATTAAATTTGTAAAAATATAGCGCCCTCAACAGCCAGGAAGTTATGAGTGTGGTTATTATGTTATGAAGTGGATGTATGATATTACCTTACACTACGCATCATCGGAGGACGACATAGAAAAGGTATATCGATTTCTTAATATGTAATGACGTTGTTTGAATTTGTGTACAAATATATTTTTATTTAATTTTTTTAAGTGCCTACCTCTTCTAAAATTGCGTTCACTCCCTGATTATCGTCCGTTTTTATGTAGTGTAATTCAGGTACGGAAATGAACACTGAACTAATGAACGAGGTTCGAGAACTGTGGTCACTTTATTGTGTAAAGAACATCTAATGTATGTAATAGGTTTAGATTCTTAGAAAATGCAACCGAACACATAAAACATTTTTTGTCGTAGGATCTAGCTAGTACTGTTTTTAATTACTTTGTTGAATGGATGGATTGTAATATGTATGGCATTTTTTGGTATGAAATGAAGTTGTGTTTGTTGGAAGCCGTGAGGTTGCTGGTTTATTGTTTGTGTCATTATCGATCCACTTTGCAGGTATTTAATAGTGTGGGAATGTGAACTTTTCAAAGAAGGTGCTGCTGAATTTTATGCAGCATTTAATTGCGGCTATATTATTGAATTTGCATTGCTCAAATTTACATCGGTTATAGAAAAGAACCGATGTTAATGTAAATGCAATTTAAAATAGTTTACATCGTTTACTAATTAAAACCGATGTTTATAACAGGTAAAATACATCGGTTTAAGTTATAATTGATGTAAATAAGGTGTTATTTACAGCGTTGTTGATCCAAAATCGATGTAATTAATGAATGTTGATATAGTTTACATCGTTTACTAATTAAAACCGATGTTTATAACAGGTAAAATACATCGGTTTAAGTTATAATTGATGTAAATAAGGTGTTATTTACAGCGTTTTTGATCCAAAATCGATGTAATTAATGAATGTTAGTATAGTTTACATCGGTTACTAATTAAAACCGATGTTTATAACAGGTAAAATACATCGGTTTTAGGCATAACTGATGTTAATAAGGTCATATTTACCTCGGTTTTGATGGAAAAGTGATGAAATTAAGACCTTATTAACATCGGTTATACCTACTAACCGATGTAATGTTAATGTCATTAACATCGGTTGTACAATCGATGTTTTTGCTAAAATAGCTGTAAACAACGCCCCCAGAAACATCGCCCAAAACCGATGTAAATAAACCTAAAAAACCAATGTGAATGGCACTTTTTCTACTAGTGGGGTAACCACCTACCCACTCAATTTAATATGTGCGTAACTCGCCAGTACATACGGAGGGGTAACAACTTACCCACTCATATAAATAAATTCTCATGCCATACGACATAAATATATTCAATACGCCTCGTCTCACGACACGAGGAGAGCCGAATATTAAGATGCATGGGTCGAAAACTCAAAACCCACCATCAAATTGTCAAAGCAGAAAGATCTCAAATACTATGTTTTGTATTTTGCGTAGGAAAACATTGTAGTGAGCAACTTGCTCATTGTAATTAGATCCTTAAGCCTTAAGGTAAACAAAATACCTTGTTGAACAATACAAATAAGGACGACAGATGCATAAAAAGGGCACGAATCATCTTGCCTTGAATACAAGATTCGTACACACCATAAGATTCAAAATCAAATGTTTTAGGGATACTAGTCAATACTAGCCTTTTAATGTGCCACACAGTCCAGCAAGATTAGACCTGAGTCACCAATTTTGAGCCTTTTACAATCTATATGACAAGTAATTTTAGTTGTAGGTCAAGAATATAATTACCTTTGATTGGTATGACATTGCCATTGACCAAGTATAGGTACAAAAAGGAAACAACGCTTGTTCTATTCACAAAAGTGAAACACTTGTGTCGTACACTAAAGTGAATACTATATTCTTTATTTAGAGGTCGTGTACATAATAACTTTTATTAAAGTATACCTCTAAATCCAAAACTAGATTGATTACATTATAACTTTTATATGTCTCTATAGAAATAAAAACTACAATAGTTCTATTTCCCTTGTAGGTCGACATTTAATCATGGCTAGTCGTCGCATGAATCATTATTATATGCATTGAATACATCGATGAAAGTCATAATGGGTATCTAATAACCAAAACTTGCATTTTAGCAAAATTAATGTCGATCATATAGATATTATGGGTGAAAATAGTACACCCAATTTCTAACTCTTTAGAAAACTTGGGGCAGATTCTTTTCTTGTGTCCTACACTGTAAGAATAGAATCATCAAAGGTTGGGTTTGACACCTTGCTTGGATTTTGACTTTACAATTCAAAATAGACTTGCCTTTTTTCTTTCGCCTTGTGCCAACATCGTGTCAACCTACTCTTGAACCTCGTTTTATTCTTAACAATTAAGAATATAAACATCCCTCTTAGAGCTCCCACTCACTTTTATGAATCTCTACCTAGACAAGTAGATTAGAATTACAATGAAGATTACTCTTTATTTCATTCATGGTTTTACCTTCAAAAAGGATAAACCTTTCATAAAGTGACTACGGTATTTGGTTAATCGTGATTTCTAGTAAATCGAGAAACCTAGTCGTCCCAACTGATTTGGCCTCTTTTGATTTTAATGGTTAAAAATCGATAAAATCCATAAAACCGAGCTATAATGAGCATGATAAGTATCAAGGGCGATTTTGGCATATTTTTTCAGCATTTTATTTATGTTGTTATGGTTGAATGAATGAATGTCATTTATTTAAATTTTAATGCAAGTTGTACCTAGTATGGCCTAGATTTTTTAATCGGTATTACCCGTAATGTAAGGGAATACTGATTCGGTTGTAATTTTATTTGCGATCTCGTATCGCCGTTTGTAATAATTTAATTTCATTTTAAGATCAAATGTATAATAGGAATATTATTTGTATCTTTTGTAATTAATTATTATATAGATGGTGATTCCCGAAGTCGGTGTTCCAAAAGACGGTGCCTTTTTGAAGTATGTTCCATGAAGAGGCAAGGGGCCAAGGAATTGGTTTCCGATTTTGTAATCTTCTAGTTAATTAGATTAGCTAGATGGCCATACTATGATTTATTATTTGCTTGTTTCATGTTTTCCGCTCATGCCAAAATCGCCAACATGCATTTTTATTTCTCGATTGTCAATTCAACGTTATTCAAAATTCACCGATTTAGTTCACTTATAGGGAATTAATAACTAAATTGACAAGACCTCTCACATAACTTAAAAAAATGAGATTAGCCTTACCAATTAGTAACACCTATGAATCCCGTGTTCATTAGGGCTACCACGCTCGTGGGTCCCTTTTTACCTCGGGTAAGTAGGGTGATACGATCACAAGCTAAAATTGGATTGGACTCAACGAGATAAGCGTTATCTTGGGACTAGGAGATGGATTTAGCTGAAATCCGTCAACCAAGAGTTCTAAGGGTAGAATTAGTCAAGTATTGACTTACCATTTTTTTTATAAAGGTAGCATACGATGACTATTTTTGTCTAAAGATGGGTCTTGGAATCACTTATATATTTTCGTGAGGGGTCATTATATGAGTGACTTGTTTAAAATTGTTTTACAAGTAAATTTTATATGGGCAATGAATGTTTATTTTCCGTTGATATTTATATTATTCGCGCAATGACAAATATTTTATCCTTCTACGAACTTGTAAATCCGTTCAATCGTGGAAAGGAGTTTCCATTATTTTATACGGTAACATTTTGATTGCGATCTCCGTTTAAACCACCGAAGCTAATGACAAAATGAATTTTTCTTTTTGATCCTCATATTCACCATTGCAAATATCTCTTATGAAGAGTATATGAATAAGTCACACTTAGTCAAAAACATTTTGATTTTCTTTTAGTGACGTTTTCTTATTACAACGGTGCATAAATCTTTTTGCTCCAACAAAAATATTTATAATTTTTTGCTATGTCGTCATAATGCTCCTTATAGAGGCTTACCTTAAAAGAGGCCAAAACGGTTGGGACGACTAGGTTAATCGATTTATTTAAAATCGTGAATAACCAAATACCGTAGTCACTTCATGAAAGGTTTATCTTTTTGAAGGTAAAACCATGAATAAAATGAAGAAAAGTCTTCATTATATTTCTAATATATTGGTCTAAATAAAGATTCATGAAAGTGAGTGGGAGCTCTAGGAAAGATGTTTTATTCTTGATTGTTAAGAATATGACGAGGTTCAAGAGTAGGTTGGCACGATGTTGGCACAAGGCAAGGCTATTTTGAATAGTAAAGTCAAAACCCAAGCAAGGTGTCGAACCCAACTTTTGATGATTCTATTTTACAGTGTAAGACACTAGAAAAGAATTTGCCCCAAGTTTTGCTAAAGAGTTAGAAATTGGGTGTACTATTTTCACCCATAATATCTATATGATCGACATTTATTTTGCTAAAATGCAAGTTTTGGGTGTTAGATACCCATTATGGTTTTCATCGATGTATTCAATGCATATAATAATGATTCGTGCGACGACTAGCCATGTTTAAATGTCGACCTGCAAGGGAAATATAACTATTGTAGTTTTATTTCTATAAAGACATATAAAAGTTATAATGTGATCAATCTAGTTTTGGATTTAGAGGTATACGTTAATAAAAGTTATTATGTACATGACCTCTAAATAAAGAATATAGTATCCACTTTAGTGTACGACACAAGTGTTTCACTTTTGTGAATGGAACAAGCGTTGTATCTTTTTATGCCTATACTTGGTCAATGGTTATCCCATACCAATCAAAGGTAATTATATTCTTGACCTAAACTAGAAATTACTTGTCATATAGATTGGAAAAAAAAGGCTCAAAATTGGTGACCCTAATCTAATCTTAATTCTGGATTGTGGGCACATTAAGAGGCTAGTATTGACAACTATCCCTAAACCGTCTGATTTTGAATCTTATGGTGCGTGCGAATCTTGTATTCAAGGCAAGATAATTCGTGCCCTTTTCATTGAAAAGGAAATCGAACTGGTGAGTTATTGCCTTATTACATAATGATATGTGTGGTCCAATAATAATCACAACCAGAGATGGTTATGACTATTTTACTTTATTTACCGACGATTTATGTAGATATTATATTTGATTCTACTTAATGAGGTGCTATGAGAAATCTTTGAAAAGTTCAAAGCGCTTCAATGTGAAGTAGTTAACCACCAAGAGTATTAGATCAAGGACTTACGACCAAATCGTAAAAGAAATATCTAAGTATTGACTTTGATTTTCACCAAAAGTATTGTGAAATGGTTTCACAAGTTAACTTCTCTAACACACATTATTAGATAAGGTGTTGTTGCATAGAGAAACACAACCTAGCTTATACGATATGATTTTGTACTTGTCAAGTCAAACTGAGCCACTTGACTAACCTTGGGTTTTATTATTTTGTCTGCTATTTCTTTTCCCACCATATTAAAGCACATTTAAAACAGTCTGATTTCATTCCATATACGATATGGATTGGTAGCGTACCTAATTTGTAAGTTATTCGTACGAAACAAGTGCTCAATAATCCTACATTGACCGCGAGAACAAAGCGTTTGTGGCTCGTGATGCTGTCTTTCAATAAAAAATACGATTATTTCTTGATAAGATAGAGTGGGAGAAAATGTTTCAAGAGCCACAAGCTGAGCATATGGTCCGGAAAATTTTTCCTCATTGCTTGTTCAGTAGTTGTCTCTTCGGAACCTAAGAGGCCAGGTGGAATTTTAATCTACTTTACTGAGATGAATTCTAATCTGTGACTTATAAAAGACTGTTTCTAGTCCCAACTTCTTGCTATGGCTTAATTAGAGTCATGCGATTCGTAATGGACTCCATGCGTGATGGTCAGGTATGTGACCTGGTAAATTTTACTTGAAGAAGTACGACCTCTTCAATGTAAATTGATTTTTTAAGATCGAAATTTGCATGGGTGAACATTAAAATGTTTTCAAAGATAAATTGGCAGGCAAAGTGTTTTGCACCAACCTTAATTCTTCGATCCATTCGAATATACTTAGCGATTACATCATTTCATAATAGTATGATGACAATTGGATCTCAAGAACCACCTTCTTAAATACGATTCTAGAAGAGGTAGAATATTTTATATCCACCTGTGGGTTCGTAGATCCTAATTATCCTAAGTTAATTTAGCAACCTTAAGAGGATGTATTAAGTAAGCACTAAACCCAAACTATCACTATAAATTTAGACTAGAAAAATATAGAGATAAGAAGAAACTAATATAACTTTTATTAAAGAGTTGGAATTAGTGCGTCAATCATGTCATAAAATATTTCTCGATATCTCGTGGAATTATGTTGAATACATGAAGTTTAGTGGGAGTAATATGGTTTTCATCAGTCTTATATATGGAGACATATTGATCATTTTAGATGATGGTAGTTTTTTTTGGAGAAGTAGAATACATCTCTTAGATATCTGGATTTATGGAGATAAATCTAAAAGGATATTAGCGTTGAGTTAAAATTCTTATATTGATAAGATATTTGACTAGTTCAAGGAAGTTGAACACGTGATAATTGATTCTTTTTGTTTCCGCTGCAGGATCAATTATATACGCTGTGATGTATGCTCAATCCGACATTTTGCATGCTTTGAGCATGACAAGTCATCTGCAATCAAATCCAAGTGAGAGTCACTTGATAGCCATAAAGAACATCCTTAAGTACTTGCGAAAGACTAAAGATATGTTCCATGTGTTTGGAGTTTATAATGAGTTGTGTGTTACGGGTTACACAGACTTCAGTTTCCAAACTGATCAAAGTGATTTGAAATCACGAACTGGCTGTGCTTTATAGAAGATTTATCTGTTGGAAAAGTTCCAAGCAGAAGAGACTATTGGAAAGGTTCCAAGTAGGAGGGACATTTTCAAATATAAAAGTCATGTGTTCGCTGGAAGTGTTCCAGGCAGTTTATCATTGCGGATTTCACAACGGAAATGGAGTACATTGCATCATATGATGATGCATATGAAAGTAGCTTGGATTCGACAGTATTGGAGGGACTAGAAGTAGTTCCTATAACTGTATATCATATCCCACTATACTGGTAAAACAGTGGGAGATACCTTTAGGCCAAGAGTCATAAGTCTAAATTCAAACCTAGACACGTACTCAGAAAGTTTTATGTAATATTTGATTACGTAGACAAAGAGAAATAGCAATCAGAAAGATGGGAAAGATGCAAGTATTGCTAATCCATTAGCTATGCTTTTGCAGGCTGAACATGATAGTCATGTCATTTCAATGTGAATTGAAATATGTACCTGAATTGCTAGAAATTATGAGATATGAAATTATTGATAGCGTATCAATTTTTCCAAATATTAGATAATCGCATTCATTGTTAAAATTTCATTAAAAACTCTTTATTTAGTTTGACTAAATTTTAATTATGTGTTTATCCGAATTGGTTGAAATAAAGGTTGAACCCAATTCAAGTGAACATGATGAACTTAGTGTTTTGTCCCTAGTCATTCATTTGAGGTGACGTCTCGAAGTGACTAGATTGTAAGTCGATCGGTGGTTGGTTCAGCACCATGGGATTATGGAGATGACTGCTCGTTTACATAGACAGATTGTTGAGACACTTTGTCGGGCAGTGACCATAATAGAGTCCCTTATCAAAGTTGTTGAAGCCTGGTCGTGGCGGGGATTTCTATTTTACTCCTTCTTATTGTTCTTGAGCATGAAATTAGTGGATGATCTTCCATAAAACAACCTCCAAAGTAGAAGGTCTCCTTCTTGTTGCACCCAAGACTAAACCCAAACTATCACTATAAATTTAGACTAGAAAAATATAGAGATAAGAAGAAACTAATATAACTTTTATTACTACTCTAGTAATAGGAATATTAGTTTTAGAGAGTTTAGTGAGAGGTTGTGTAGAGAGAAGATATGAAAACAAGTGAATGAATTAGTGAAGAAAAATGAGCAACCATGATGCTCTTATAGAAGCATATGGCCGGCACCTATCAAGCACCAAAAGGTGATTTTTCTTCTTATTTTATTCACATGCAAAGAGTTTGAGTGTGGGTTAGAAATTGATAATGATCATGTGTCATAACATATCATTATTAAATGGTGGAGTGTGAAATTGGTAAAGTAAAATCACTAATGATTTTCTCTACTCAAAATCGGTCCACTTGTGTCCATAATGGACCATTTTGATTTTTGATATTTGTCTCACAAATACTTATTATTCATATGGTTAATTATCTTCTATAATTAAGTGTTAATTTGATCATATAACAATTATATGAATCAAATTAATAAGTAATATATACTTAACTTTTAAGTGATATTTTACCATTATATCAATATATAATGGGCCCCACAATGTCTAGTTAATTTATTTTACAACTCCTTGTAAATGTAATTAACTAATTACCTCTACCTCAAAATATATGCACAACCTCGACTAATTTAATGATTAACGAATAATGACTACATTAAATCTTATTTAATCGTATTAAAATTAAGACGTAAAATTTATTCAGTCAGTTATCGTATAATTGACTAATAAACTTAAGTGAAATGAGTTCCTAACTCAATTTCCAATAAATAAATCTCGTAACCAAAAATATATCAAATATATATGTAAAGGATTAATTAAACTGTATAGTATACAAATAATTAGTTTTCTGTTTGGGTCTCATCCTATAGGTGTGACCTAAAGGGATCAGTTGATCACCGCCGTCATACGACAATAACGTCAAACTCTAGTTAGCTGAGCGTTACCGATTTACGTTAATCAACTAACATGGAGTATCAAAATATACTAATCATGCCACGTATATTCCAAATCAGTTTTATTATATGAATGCACTATTGTAGATGACACTTACTCCAACATTGACGAGGATATATTTCAAACTTGTATAGACTGTTGGGACCTATATTTTAATGATGCATCGAATGTAAGAGGATTTGGAGTGGGAGTGTTGCTAATTTCTCCTGAAGGCGGGCATACACCACTATCTGTCAAACTCGACTTCGAGGTGACAAATAACGCGGCAGAATACAAAGCTTGCCTTATTGGTTTACAAGCGGCAGTCAGTCTAAGCATTAAGAATATTTGAGTTGTTGGAGAATCCTCCTTGATAATCAACTAGGTCACAAGATCATGGAAAATTCGGAGTGAAAGTATAGCACCCTATCAGGCCAGAATAGATCAAGTTACCTAATTCTTTGATCAAATCACTTATCTACATTAACCTCGTGAAGAGAATTAGTTCGCATACGCTCTTGCGAAACTTGCAGCCTTGATGAACATGCCAGACCACATGATCGAAATGCCTTTATGCATCGAACGATGGTCAGAACCAGCCTATGTGTACCAACTTGCAGATGAAGAAGAGAGAACCCTAGTTCCAAGCCATTCTAAATTTCAAACTCAACGGTACATACTCACCAGAGATAGATAAGAGGGGACAACGCGCCATACGCTTTCTAGCCTCTCAATACCTTCTTATGCAAAGAGAATTGTACAAAAGAACACCTCGTGGTGTCATCTTGCGTTGCCATGATCGTTCACAGGCACAAAAAGTAATGGAAGAAGTTCATGACGGAGAATGCAATCCTCACATATCGGGCCCATGATGGAAAAGAAAATAACACGTCTAGGATATTACTGGACGATTATGGAGTCAGATTGTATTAAATACGTCAGATACTACCACAATTGCCAGATCTTCGGGAATGTTCTTCATGTTCCTCCCTCGTTGCTTTACACCATGATCTCTCCTTGGCAATTTTCTGCTTGGGGAATCGACATCATTGGAAAGATCACTCCAGTTGGAACATGAGGTCACTGTTTCATTTTGGTAGCTATCGACTATTTCACCAAACGGGTTGAAGCAGCATTCAACATTAGTCTTACCGCTAAAAATGTGGCAAAGTTCATACAAATCAATATCATCTGTCGATATGGTTGGCCACATGAAATCATCAGTGACAATGGATCACACTTCCAATAAGCAAAGACTGAGCAGTTGTTAGCCAAATACAAGATCAAACATCATCATTCCTCGCCTTATCGACCTCAAACTAATGGCGCGGTGGAGACACCTAATAAGAATGTCGTCGCCATCCTCAAGAAAATGATCGACAATTACCATGATTGGCCAAGCAAGATACCCTTGGCCTTATGGTCTATCGCACTTCAGTTAGGACACCCACTGGTGCCACTCCTTTCTATTTAACCTATGGAATGGAAGCTGTACAGCTAGCAGAGCTGGAAATCCCATCTCTGCGTATTCTCTTAGAATGTCAAATCCCGGAAGCAAGTTGGAAGAGGGATAGATATGATGAACTCGTCCTCTTGGACGAACGTAGACTGCGTGCATTACACAATGTACAAACATACCAAGCACGTATCAAACGAGCATTCAATAAACGAGTTAATCCCAGAAACATCAAAGAAGGGGATTTAGTGCTCAAATCAGTCAGAGCTCTCTTACCTGTTGATATATTAGGAAAGTTCAAACCTAACTGGGCTTGACCTTTCTTTGTCAAATCCATAATTCTCAAGGGGTGCAGTTAGAATCTCAGACCTAGACGGGAATGAATTTTCTAACCCTACCAACCTAGACCAGTTGAAACGGTACTACCCTTAGAATGCAATAGGAAAATGCGCCTCACACAACCCCCCGTGCCGCTCATGCAACACAGAATAAAACCGGCCCCTGGCCAGTTAAATTTAATGTCGCTATGATCTTGCATTTTGACATTTTGATAAAAATTCTCATGTCATCAAATAAATCGAATTGTATTTCATTTTGGGAGTAAGTAAAGCACATGTTACCCTTTTCTAAGTTCATTACAAGCTCTTGCTTCAAACAATTATTCTTTTACATTTTCTGGAACTACGCGCATGGTTTGATTTCATTTTTTCTAATGAATACGTAGGTAATACTTGACAGGATTCAATCCGTTATTATTTGGAAATGTGAATAGAAAGACATTTTCATTTACACTTGAAATTCGACAAGATTAATTAAGAAAGAAAAACTCATTACTTTCTTAACTAACTTAATCTTTATTAATTATCAAAAAATAATAATAATACTTCACCCATAAAGAAATGCTGAAATAAAAACCCAAGGCTAGGATTCTAAAAATATCACCATCTATTACAACTCAAATAAAATAATAATAATACTAAATAATAAAACTGACTAAGACTATTTTTCCATCTTCGCCTTGCCTTTGTCACCTTTCTCACATTTTTTGTTTCGACTGCGAGTCAGGCGCTCCTACGTTACATTAGACCTAATCACCAACGGTCTTTCTCGAGGTCGAACCTTACCGTGTCTAACTATCACCACCCTTGCAGCAGGATTAGTCCTCGATCTCTTCGCTGGGTTCATGACTAGAATTCCGGCTTCTTCCTCCGCTCAAATCAGATATTTGGACTTCCCTTTACCGTTTTCATAGATCTTATAGTCCACATGCTCACGTTTTCTTAGCTTCTCGCGCTCTTCTGGAGTACTAGCCTTCCTCCATCGCAAATATGAGTCAGATACCCATAAGGAGCCAACAGGAATAGGTATGAACCACATATTCCTTTGCACCCATCTGGCGGCCCATTCCATACACGACTCTGCGTTATGAGCCAAGGCAGGCTGGGGAACAGTATCAAGTTTCGGGATCCTCTTCTTAAGGCCGACTTGCCTCACCAGTCTCTCCGGAAATATGCATACCATACACTCCTAACCAGGAATGCAAAGCGACCGAGTTGGGTCTAAAGTTGATGACCCAATGACTACTCTGAGATGCCACCATGGTACAGTCCATCGGATCAAGGGGACTCGATCAACCATATAGAGCCTACTCCTCTTGGTGATCAAGCGAGCACGATATCCTTGAACATTAGTTGGGGGCTTGATCAATCGCAGACGCTCCATCAACCATATCTGGGGCAAGCAAGAATGTCAAAAAAAAGAAGAGAAAACGACGAAAAAGAAAACGACAAAAAAAAAAACGAAAAAAAAACGAGAATGACGAAAAAGAAAAAAAAAAGAGAAAGACGAAAAAAAGAAGAAAGAAAGAAAGAAAGGGTTCTTACCTGCAAGACGATAGGACTCTCCTAAACAAAGGCAAGCTGAGCTCATGCGCAGCTCCATTTCTTCTCATAATTACCAGCTTTTGCTCCTTCCTAATTCATATTCGTGTATGATTTCTTATTCCTATAGGATGTAGATTTGGTAAAAACGCCGAATTACCAAGGTTTTGGATTTCTTAATCCTCGTCGGTTTCGCTTTTCAAGACGCAAATCGACATGGCCGTCAAATGAGCACACTTATTCATGGGAATCATTTCACTCCTCTTTCTTCCCAAGTCTTTCAAAAACTTATACATTTCTTTTTACAAAACCGCTTTTTGTAAACCTCTTTTCGTATTGCGTCAGTTTAGGCCACCAATATGCAATAGGTGAATTCTTCGTGTATTTATGTGAATCTCTGTGTGATTTCGGCAACATGACGGCAGAAACCGTCAGCTACCAAACCTGTTTTTTAGCTAACCTACAGGAACAGAGAAATCCAACAGCAAAGGCACTCAGGCCATCAAATACAGTCAAAGAAGGGAATGTATACATCCAACTGGGGGCTTCCGCCCAAAACAAAATCCAAGAAATGCAAAACAGATCCAAAACAAGTGCAAAGTCTACAACCAAAATAAAACCGCTAATCCTCCTCATCGCCAGCGAGCCTGGCTAGAACCTCGAGAGTATCAATCTCAGTATCTCTGTCCTCTAACTCCCTCAATAAAAGAAAAAGAGGGGCAAGTTTACCACTTTATAAGGCAATGGGTTACTCACTATATTGTCATATTGGTTTTAGAGTGGAACCTGCTTGTACTTATGAAGCGGCTCTCTATCCTCAGTACGGGTTGGACCCAGACCCGATTATGAAATTTAACATGTAAATTAATTTTAAATAGTTCAGATTATTCAATAATTGTTTTGGTGAACTAAACGTATTCAATGATACTGCGTAAATAATTGTGCAATGGTGCTTGCCGCTTGGTAAGACTGTTTATTACACTTACTAGTTTTAAACCCGTGTAAATTTGAATATAGATGTCAATAGTAATTAGCATAAATGATGTTAGCTTTAGGGTCTATCGGCCGAGTCGTTTGTGTACTACAATATTTTCACTTGTTAGCTAAATTTGAGCTTCTACTTTTTCTTGTTACTTGAGTTACTTCATTAAAACCCGGTTTGAATAATTGTCGACCCGTGCAAATTGTTTAGCATGTTTCGGTTAGTTAAACTTGTCTATCTTTTGAAAACTTTTGCGTTGGATAAAACGAAAATTTTAATTGGTGCATAATTAAAATGAAAATTTTGACCCCATTTGAATAGTTGCAAACCCGTGCAAATGCCGACACCTGATTTTCATTTAATAAAACCCGTGCATGTTTTTAAAGAGTATTCAATAAAAAATTAAAATAATGGACAAACCAATTAACCGCATTTTTTACAAAGTGGCGTATTGACAAAGTGGCGTATTGAGTCGAAGTTACTCCGAGGAGAGGGTATACACTAATTAAGTCCATATACATTGTAGCTATTGACCCATAAAATCACCCCTAAACAAACCCTATAACCCAAATTCTCAATTTAGACGGACATTATTAATTCGTCTTAAGTTTAAGACGGTTTAAAAAACATACAAATTAAATCATCCTACTTATTGTACGAAAAATATCAAAACTTATTTTTCAATAACCACCATATGATAGGATTTAACCCGTCTTAAACTCAAGACATATAATTTTTGTTCCCTTAGTGACCCTATAACAGTCTTCATTTAAACACTCCAAAACCAACCCCACCAACTATCACCATTTATCAACTCTCATATCCACCATAAAAAAAGTTGTTAGTTCCCAAAAGGCCAAAATATCTAAAATGTTATAGATTAGTAAGAAGAGAGTGAATTTCTTATTCAATATGTGTAATGAACAAATGAGATGGTCTCTACATATATAGGGCTTTGATACAATGGCATCTAAGTTATAGGAGGAATAAAAAGATTTGCCCTAATATCTTTCTCATACTTACTACATTTACAACACTCCCCGTGATGACCAGTGTATCAGAGCATTTATTCAAAACAGTAAAGACTTTGAACTTTAAAGTAATACTGGATATATTTTATACTGCCTCGTTAAAACCTTGACAAGGAAAACCCAGTGGGACAAAACTTTGACGAAGGAAAAAGAGTACAGCTTGGTATATCCAATAATGACGTCCCCTTACGGATAACAACAAAAAAACTTGGTTTATAAGTCTTAATCGACGCATTCCTATCTTAAAGACCAATTTTTTTAATGTTGAAGTAGGCAATGCTTTAGTGAAGAGATCTGCTAGGTTGTCACTTGAGCGTACTTGTTGGATGTCAATTTCACCCTGTTTCTGCAAATCATTAGTGAAGAAAAACTTCGGGCTGATATGTTTTGTTCGATCTCCTTTAATAAAACCTTCTTTAAGTTGTGCAATGCAGGCAACATTGTCTTCATATAATACTGTTGATGAGTCTTTAACTGAATGAAGTCCACATGAATCCTGAATATGATGTATCATAGATCGTAACCAAAGACATTCACGACTTTCTTCATGTATTGCCAGTAACTCAGAATGATTTGTAGAGGTTGCAGCGTTTGTTTGCTTCACTGACCGCCAAGAGATAGTTGTATCTCCATAAGTGAACAAATATCCAGTTTGTGATCTTCCCTTATGTGGATCAGATAGATAACCTGCATCTCCATATCCAACTAGTTTTGATTTAGGACTATGAGGGTAGAATAAGCCTAAATCAGTAGTGCCGCTAAGATATCGGAAAAGGTGCTTGACCCCATTCCAATGTCTTTTAGTTGGAGTAGATCTATATCTTGCTAACAAATTGACTGAAAATGCAATGTCAGGTCTTGTACAATTTGCGAGGTACATAAGGGCCCCAATTGCACTTAAATATGGTACTTCTGGACCAAGAGTTTCTTCACCATTTTCTTTAGGACGAAAAGGATATTTATTTACATCAAGTGATCTCACAACCATTGGTGAACTTAATGGACGCGCTTTGTCCATGTAAAAGCGCTTTAGGAGTTTTTGCGTATATGCGGATTGATGAACAAATATTCCATTTAGGGTATGTTCAATTTGTAATCCAAGACAAAATTTTGTCTCATCAAGGTCTTTCATTTCAAATTCCCTTTTTAAATAATCAGCAGTTTCGGTGAGATTTTCAAGGGTCCCAATAAGGTTTAGATCATCAACGTATACCGCAATTATAGCAAATCCCGAGTTGGATTTCTTAATGAAGACACACGGACAAATAGCATTACTGGTGTATCCTTCTTTTAGCAAATACTCGTTAAGACGCATATACCACATTCTTCCAGATTGCTTTAGTCCATATAGAGCTCTTTGGAGTTTAATTGAGTGCATATTTCGTTCATTGGTCTTAATTGCTTCAGGTATGTGAAATCCTTCAGGAGTTTTCATATAGATGTCACTATCAAGTGATCCATAAAGATAGGCTGTGACTACATCCATAAGACGCATATTTAGCCTTTCTGAAGCTGCCAAACTAATTAGAAAACGAAATGTGATTGCATTCATTACTGGGAATAAGTTTCTTCGTAATCAATACCTGGTCTTTGTAAAAAACCTTGAGCAACGAGTCGAGCTTTATATCTCATGATTTCATTTTTTTCGTTGCTTTTTCGTACAAATACCCATTTGTATCCGACGGGTTTTATATTTTTAGGAGTTTCAACTATTGGACCAAAAACTTGTCGCTTTGCTAATGAGTTGAACTCTGCTTGGATTGCTTCCTCCTACTTAGGCCAATCATTTCTATTTTGACATTCTTTGACAGATTGTGGTTCAGGATCATCAATATGCTCTATGGCATCTAGAGCAATTGTAAAAGCAAATTCACTATTGGGAATAGTTTTATTCCTATCCCAATTTTCTTTTGTACCAGTATAATTTATAGATATTTCATTGTTTTGAGCTATATGTACCTCTTCAGGGCGCAACTTGTTCATTTGTGTTAGAACGTTCGATCAAGTTTTCAGAGAGATCGTCTCTTCTCGAAATGACAACTCCCGATTTCTTTTTTCGTGGAGCTGAATCCTTCGCACCAAGAGGCCGACCACGCTTTAATCGTGGCTTGGAAACATTTATATTATCATGATCTCCTTCTGTGATACGTACTTTTGCTGGAGCATTTGCAGCATGTATATGCGATTTTGTCACCCTTCCCGTATCAGTAAATGTATCAGGCATTCTATTTGAAACATTCTGCAAATGTATGATCCTTTGAACTTCAAGTTCACATTGCTTTGTACGTGGATCGAAATGGGCTAATGTTGGTGTGGTCCATGAAATTTCACGATGTTCCTCAAACTTTAGTTTCTCTCCTCCTAACGACGGGAAATTTGACTCATCGAATTTGCAATCAGCAAACCTTGCTTTAAAAACATCTCCTGTTAGGGGCTCTAAATATCTGATGATGGAGGGAGAATCATATCCAACATATATACCGAGTCTACGTTGAGGACCCATTTTTGCTCTTTGTGGTGGAGCTATTGGAACATACACCGCACAACCAAAAGTTCTAAGATGAGATATATCTGGTTGATTGATAAATACGAGTTGTGCGGGAGAGTATTGTTGATAACTGGTTGGTCTGATACGTACTAGTGATGCTGCATGCAATATTGCATGACCCCATGTTGAAAATGGTAACTTCGACCTTAAGATTAATGGTCGGGCTATCAATTGCAATCGTTTAATAAAACTTTCGGCTAGACCATTTTGAGTGTGCACGTGGGCAACTGGGTGTTCAACATCAATACCGAGTGACATACAATATTCATCAAATGTTTTGGATGTAAATTCACCAGCGTTGTCAAGACGAATTGATTTAATATTGAAATCTGGAAATTGAGCTCTTAGTCTAATAATTTGTGCAAGAAGTCTTGCAAATGCAACTGTACGAGTTGAAAGTAGACAAACATGAGACCACCGTGTTGAGGCATCAATTAGAACCATAAAATATCGAAATGGTCCACTGCTGGGGTGAATTGGTCCACATATATCACCCTGAATTCGTTGTATAAAATTAGGAGATTCTACACCAACTTTCATTAAAGATGGTATGATTATTAATTTTCCTTGATAACAAGCATCACATGACAATCATTAGTGGATAAGATCTTTATACTCTTTAAGGGATGTCCATGTGAATGTTCTACAATTCGACGCATCATTGTCGTTCCAGGGTGACCTAATCGGTCGTGCCATATTTTAAAAATATTAGAATCACGAGTTTTTGAATGCCTCATAACAAGATGTGATTCAATTAGAGTAGTGTGGTACAATCCCGAAGGCAAGCCAAGAAGTTTTTCTAATATTTGTTTATTTCCCGTGATACTTTTAGTAATACATAGGTACTCTATGTTGGCCTTGGTTATTGTCTCAAGATGATATCCGTTAAGACGGATATCTTTAAAACTTAATAAGTTTCTCTCAGACCTTTTTGAGAATAAGGCCTCATTAATATGAATTTTTGTACCATTTGGTAACATGAGTAATGCTTTTCCATACCCTTCAATTATATTTGATGTCCCTGATATAGTATTAACATTAGCCATGGCTAACGTTAAATGGGAGAAAAACCGTTTATCACGGAGAGTTGTATGTGTTGTTGCACTGTCTACAAGATAAACATCTTCGCCATTTGCTATTAACCTTTTACTAGCAACATTCATCGTCCTTTAAGAAGAAGAGAAAAAAAAAGAATAATAATATAAGGAAAAGAAACTATAAGGTGGGATGATAAAATTTTAGAACAAAAACAAATTTTATAACTAAAATAAAAATACCAGAATTACTCATTAGGTAATATCTGATAAATAATGGTTCGAAGATGAAAGCAAGAAATAACAAAAACAAAAAAAAATCTCCTAGATCAAGACAAACACTTGTCATTTATTGAAAATAGTATTAAGTTCTAGTAAATGGCCTTAGACATCACTATTGAAAGTATCAATATCATCGAATTCGCTATAATTTGCAGCACCCTTGAAATCAGGAAGATCAAGATGGACATTTTCATTTGGCACTTCATAGTGAGCAAAATTGGTTTCAACATTTTTTGCATGAATCGAAGCCTTATAGAGATCAACGAGATGTTTTGTTGTACGACAAACATTTGCCCAATGCCCTTGTGAGCCACATCGATGGCATATAGTATCATGTTTCTTCCCCTTCTTTTGATAAGAACTGGGACCAACCTTCTTTTTGTTAATGAATTTTTTAGGGCCTAACCCATGTTCATGTCTTTTCCCACCTCTCTCAGTACTAGTAGCATTCACTTCAGTAGTAGGGATAGGTGATGAGCCAGTGGGATGAATTTGATGATTTTGCATTAATAACTCATTATTTTGTTCAGCAACCAATAAACAAGATATGAGCTCTGAGTACTTTTTGAATTGACGTTCTCTATATTGTTGTTGGAGAACCAAGTTTGAAGCATGAAAGGTTGAATAAGTTTTTTCCAAAAGGTCAGATTCTGTGATAGTTTCTCCACATAGTTTCGAACGAGAAACTATCTGAAAAAGTGCTGAATTGTATTCAACGACACTTTTGAAATCCTGTAAGCGAAGATGCATCCATTCGTACCTTGCACGTGGAAGAATAACTGATTTTTTATGGTCAAAACAACCTTTTAATTCTGACCACAGAGTACACGGATCTTTCACCGTTAGATACTGTGCCTTTAGGGATTCGTCAAGATGACGTCGGAGAAAAATTAAAGCCTTAGAACGATCCTCAGGGATTCTTCGTTCCCTTCAATAATAGTGTTACCAAGAGAGGCGGCATTGAGGTGTACTTCAGCATCCAAAATCCATGACAAATAATTCTTGCCCGATATGTCAAGGGCCAAATATTCTAACTTTGAAAGGTTCGACATCTAGTAAAGTTAAGAGTAGTATGTTAATATAGTGAAAAGAAATATTACATATTTTTTTTTTTTTTTTTTTTTTTTTTTTTTTTTTTTTTTTTTGCAAGAAAGTTATACTCATATGTATTCATCCATATAGGGAAAAACATTGAGAAAGTTCTTACAAAATCAGCAACCCACAATGTCCAAACAAAAATTTACAAGACACCAGCCTAAGGATTATTAACTAGCCAAACATTTAAAGGTGGGAGATTACTATCCAAAAGACGCATTTTAACAACCCATTTTTCTGTTTAACAACTAGAATTGGAGAACAACTAGCACCTCTGAAAATGCGATTATTCCTCTCTTCCCAAATGCAGTAGACCATACTTGCAACACAGCAACATGTCAAGGTACGCTTCCAATGATATCTTCCTTCTTGTGTAGAGACTTTATAGAGCAAGTTCTTTAAGTCCATATCAAACCAATAATCATTAGAACCCAGCCAGCTAAACAGAGAACTAAGAATTAGTCTGGAAAAAGGACAACGAAAGAAAAGATGCCTATGGGTCTCTGAAGCAGCCTTACAAAGACAACACCTATTAACAAGTAAGTACCCCCGAGTACATATCTTATCAATAGTAGGCAAGAGCTTCTGAGCAGCCTGAATAGTACGAATCTTATGCTTAGGCAGAAGGTAAGAGCATTGCAAAGCTTTAGTCCAACCAAGACGACTCCTTCTTTGCCTAAAAATTTCATAAGCATGACTGACCTGAAACTTACCTTTCCTCACACAAGAAGCTAGCATACTTTCAGCCATGGTAGGTGAACCAGCTATAAGAAGCAAGCTATCCCTGACCTTAAGAATATCCCTCCAACTCTCAGCATGATGAGGCTTGCACTGGGTAGACCAAATAGAAGATCCAGTTATATTGTATTTCAAAGTCCATGCATCCCAAATGCCCACTCTTTCCTGAAGAAGAAACCAGATCCATTTACTCAGCAAAGCTTTGTTCCAACTAAGCAATTCCTTAATATTAAACCCTCCTTCAATCCAAGGAGAGCAAATGGATCCCCAGCTTTTAAATACCATCCTTCTTTGCCCTTCTGGAATGCTCCAAAAATAGTTTTTGCAGAGCTTGTTAATCATGTTGATAACCAGTTTAGGGAGAAGTAAAGCAGAACACCAGTAAGCCTCTAATCCAAACAGAACAGAGGAAATAAGC
>JAIUZE010009421.1:0-41546 GCA_022085475.1 Heliosperma pusillum | reverse complement strand
GTTATTTCTCAGGGCCACTCGAGGAGCTGTAACTGAAATGCATGGCCATGCTCGAATAAAGATTCGTTTAGCAGTTAAGTTACTCTCTAGTCGGGGAAACCACTCTTGATACTGATCACTTGTAAACTACGACCTTTGTGAATACGGACTTTGCAAATTGGTTTACATTGAGTGGGAGAAATTTATTATGGATATGAGAATCGGTTATCGCACATACACTTGTACGGACAAGTGGGAGATTGTTGGAGCCAGTGTCCTCCACAGTTAGTGCAATAACATAAATAAATCTCTGTAGGTTCACAGGGTATACTTTGTATAATAATCAGTTGATTAACGTTTATCAATAACGGTTGGCTTGCTAGATAAGTTTGACGTTATTGTCATACAGATGGCGGTGATCAACTGGTCCCTAAAAGTCACACCTATAGGATGTGTTTGAGAGATGTGATTATTTGAGAAAATAATCATATTGATACCCTATTATATGACTAAAAGGTTAGTCAGTGTAATTGACTAAAAGGTTAGTCAATGTGATGATGAGACGAAAGTTAGCTGAGACGAATTAACTGTAATTCGTAAAATTGAATATAAAAAGTTATATTTAATTATAGTATATAATGTAAGCTAATTAAACATAAACCGTTATAATTAATTGGCAAGTTATAAATATACGGATATTTATAACTAATGATGGATTATAATGTCGGTCCATGTAATACGACGATTATAAGATATTACATTATATTGGAAGCTAAAATGACCGAAACACGGTATCCAGATACACTCGGGTTTCGGGTCAATGGGTAGTTATTTGAGGAGACTAACTCTCCTCATATAAAAACCAAAGTGTGTGCCGTGAGCAAGTAGAGGAAAAAGAAAATTAAAACCCTATTCTATTCTCTTCTCACTGGCAGCCACCATCAAATACATTCATCACAACAGACAAAAGTTAACAGTAACTTTTGACAAAACTACAAAACAAAAGTTAACAGTAACTTTAGTTCTCTTTCTAGCATAAGAGAAGGGTATTTCTCATACAATCTTGGGTGCAACGATTAGGAGGATATCTACTTTGATAGCTCTGTTCTTTACGCCAAATTGCTAGGACCGGAGGTTGATTTCTAAATCTCTAAACTTTTTCTATGTTTTCGTTTATGACTTGCATAATCAAATTATTACTTTTCGTTATAATCCTAAAATAATTGTATTGTGGTAATACCGATTTCCCACACAAATTGCCCCCTTGAAACCTTGTTACGTGCACTGTTGAGTGTCTTGACGTGGCGAGGTCTCGATCCAGTTTTGTTTGCTTGACATGAAAGTCAATGAGTACACTCACTTGTCACAAAGGTAGCCCTGTAATTTTTAAGTCGTCACCCTGTCATCTTTTAGACTTAGCGGGTGACATATTTTGTTTGAAAGTTGACGAGTGTAGACACCGAAATTTTATATTTTGGTAGATAATTATTAGATAATATGTTTATTATTTAGGGATAATTATCATCAAAGATTGTGATAATATCTTAGAATAATAGAGGATGTATTTGTGTTGGACTCTAACCTATTAGATTACTACATAAACTTGTGTTTAGGGTTTAGAAGAGAGCAGATGTAACAAGTCAAAAGACCCCATCCTCCTACTACCAAATTGTAGGTAGGATTGAATAAGTCACAAAAAGACCCCATCATCTCCCTACAAGATTAAGTCGATAAGACCCTCGTAGAATTATCAAAACCCTAGCCCTTAGGATGAAATCAAGAGAGTGACGGAAGTTGTAATCCTCAATTTTTCGATTATAAATAAAAATATTGTTTCCCATATTATTTTTAGTTTGAAATTTTATGGTTCACAAATTGGCACGCTCGGTGGGACAATTTTCGCTCTTCATCTCCATTTTTCAAGGGTCAAGTTTAGTAGAAGTTTCGAGACAAAGTTGCAGGCTTGCAGCCAACATCAAAGTCTCTACAACCAGTCTCGAGGGGGCATTTGTAGACACCGAAATTTTATATTTTGGTAGATAATTATTAGATAATATGTTTATTATTTAATAATTATCTACCAAAATATAAAATTTCGGTGTCTACAGTTTGTAACAAAAGAAAAAAATAAAGTATGAAAAAATATTGTGCAAAATATTTCTCTAATATCATTCATATGGTATTATTAATACAATTCTACATGTGTGGCAAAATCATAATAATCATTAATGTGGGTTTACATATTGAAATTAGTAGTAATCTCCTATTTATGGTATAAAATTAATACTCCCTCCAATTTTTCATCTTCTTCCCTCTTTCCATATTGGGCCAATTGTGGTGATGTTCCCTCTTTCCTTATTTGTGAGTAGTTGTGTGGTCCAAATTTAATTGAATGTGGGGTAGTGTGTTTTGTGTGGTCCAAATTGATTTCCTTAATCTTGTGTCCAAGGGGAAGAACATGGTAAATTGGAGGGAGTATAAAATAATATGAGGACCAATCATAAAACATTTATCATTTAGACGGAATTTTTTTAAAAAACTCTTATTTTTTTAGTATAAGGGGAATTACTTCACCCATTTTAAACATAAAATAGATATACTTGTGCGTCTTAAATAAGAATTTGAGCAGAGAATGTTAACAGTAGGTCTTGCGTAAGACGGGTCGGATCTTGCAACGGGTATTTTGTGAGAGGAAATGGGTAGAGGGGACAAGGTGGACACCCCCATGTGCTCTCCACTCACCTTTGATGGGTATTTTGTGAGAGAATATGATATCCGTCTTAAGTTTAAGACGGATACCTCCGTCTTAAATAAGAATTTGTGGAATGTTAATAAACCACACATATCCCGTAATACAAGCCACACGGCCCACCCTACTACACACAGACACACTCCTATTTTGAAATTGTAAACCCTAATTGATGTTCGCTCGATGTTCAGCCAAATCACTATCCATCTTTGTTTCCATATATCCTTATAAAAAACTTTTAATCCTACATCAAATTTGTCTTATTTGATAATATTGCATAAAGGATCAAGTAATTTTAGTGGTTTAATTGTTGTTATGTCCAGCAAGTAAAGATTGTGGTTGGTATGCTTCTTATTACTTAACGTTTTTTTAAGTTTAATCACATTTTCACATTTTATTTTTATTTGTTATTTCCTGAATTGAAATTAGCAGACCAAAGCATAATCATTTACGGTTTAATAGTTTTAATTATTTTAAATAATTGTTGTGAGCATCAAATCAAATTGTTTGTAATTAATAGCTTGAAACAACGCGGGCTTGAAACCGAGATGGTAGCACTCCCATTTACCTTGGCTGGGAAAATCGAGGCCGAGGGACTTTAAAATTGAGATAGTTGTGTGAAATGGTCACAAAAATCTAATGTGAAAGTTTGTGGTCATTAGTATTTACAGTAATTCTTGGATGAGACGGTTTCACCACTAAACGAATAAACTTTTTTTAAAAATGGACCATCTCATGTTGTGAGGTTGTCTTAATCTAGAATTTGTGTAGTTATTATGGTGTGTTGAGTAATCTCTATATTTTGTTTCATTATGTCAGGTAGGCTTGGAAACATTTTGTAGCAGACATCTGAATGAAACAGTATCAATCTCCATTGTTTTTGGCGAGACTGTTGCGTTATCGGTACTCTCATCGGCATTTTAGTCAGCACAATGTAATTTCACTTTGTCGAGGAGGAACTGGGGAATTTGTATATGCTGTACGTTATTTGGATTCAAGGCAGTACTCAAATGGTTTTTCTGCTTTAAATAGAGTACCTACGAGTTTTGACGATGTTCGTTCTAATGGCGGGGTTGGAGTGTCAGAGACAGTTGGGAATTTTAACCAACTAGGCAACTCTGGTATGAGAAGTGGGGAAGAATACAGGAAGAATGTGAATCATATACAGCAATGGTCTAGCACGGAATATCCTAATCCTGTAAATGAAGGAACAAATAGAGAATATCTCAGACATGGTTATGCGGAGAAAGCAATTCAACAAAACCCCGCTTACTCGGGCAGTAGAAATGCTATGGGGTCTCAGCACGTTACTGGGCACTGGAGTATAAATCCTGGTCCTTCTCAACAGTATCCCAGTAACTCATTAACCGTAAACGCAGTTGGGCATGAACATCATGGGGTGGGAGCTTATCAACAACAGTTGACTGATGCCACTGGCAGAAATTCAGGTCAAAGTGCTGAAAATGTGGAGGACCCACTAAAGGAGTTAGATACTTTTTGCAAGGATTGGGATCTTGTGAATGCTGTGTCATGTATGAAAGATTTGAGTTTGGGGGGAGTTAGCATAGGTTTACCCCGATACTTGACTCTAATAGACGCCTGTGGAGAGGCAAAAGCTTTAGTAGAAGCAAAACTTGTTCATGAACATATCCTCAATTATGTCTCTCCTGTTAGCATAAATATTTTTAATAGGATACTTAATATGTATGGGAAATGTGGTTCAATGAATGATGCGTATGATACATTCAACAAGATGCCCGGACGTAATTTGACATCCTGGGATAATATGATAAGCTGGTATGCAAAAAATGGGCATGGAGAGGAGGCGATTGATATATTCACTGAATTCAAAGAGTCCGGATTGAAACCGGATGGTCAAATGTTCTTTGGTGTATTTGATGCGTGCGGGGTTGTTGGTGATGTCGTTGAAGGCATGTTGCATTTTGACTCAATGACCAAGCTTTATGGCATCACTCCGACGATGGAACACTATGCTAGCATTGTTCATATGCTTGGCAGTGCGTGTGATTTGGACGGGGCTTTGGATTTCATTGAAAAAATGCCAGTGGAGCCAAGCGTAGATGTATGGGAGAGTCTAATGAATATATCAAGAATCCAGGGGAATGTAGAGCTCGGTGAACGGTGTGCTCAAATTGTAGAGGAGCTTGATCCTTCTCGCTTGACAATAGAATCGAAAACTGGACGTTTACCCATTAAGGATTCAGTTATTGTCAAGAGGAAAGTGAGGAAGGCAAGCCTTACAGAGCATAGACAACATGAATACAGAGCAGGGGATAGATCACATCCAGAACATGAGAAGATTTATGCACTTTTGAGGGGGTTTAAGGAATCCCTGAAAGAAGCTGGTTATGTACCAGAGACTAGATTTGTTCTTCATGATATCACACAAGAGGAAAAAGAAGAAGCTATTATGGCACATAGTGAGAGACTTGCTTCTGCGTATTCTCTTCTTACTTCTAGTCCACGTGCACAAATGACCATAATGAAAAATCTTCGTGTGTGTGGTGACTGCCACAATGTGTTTAAAATATTGTCAAAGCTTGTTGGTAGGAAGATAGTCATGAGAGATCAAAAGAGATTCCATCATTTTGAAGGTGGAAAATGTTCTTGCAATGATTACTGGTGAATCACAAAAGAGGTATGAGTAAAAGTACGTCAAGGAAGGATATATGTAGTTATACTAGATCGATATATATTTTTTGTCAAATCCCGCCTAGTCTATTCTCCACATTAAAATGTTATCATTTAATGTTGGGTAAGGCACTGGGGGCTAAGATCAACCTATTTGGTTTTGTTTAGATTAGACTTTTGTGTTAAGTCCCTCATTTTGAGTTTCTTACAAATATGTTTATTGTAGGAACCGTTAAAAGAAATTTATCTTTTCTGGATGTTTTTCCATATATGCTGTTTTACATTGTTGATGCCTTTTAGTGACAAGTTTGCATCTCAGTGTCAATTTTGAATATTTTAGATGATCTGTTAAGTGTTAACATCACTTAAGTCAGACTGCCGCTGCGGGCTATCCGTCCGAGATGCTTGATTTATTTAGTACGAAACAAAGGTAGTGATTTTGTGAAAAGGAGATAAGAGGACGTACTAGATGGTGTTTTTATTGCTAAGGTTTCAAATCGAGATCATGTGTACAACCCTCAACTGTCTGGAGTAATTAAGCTATCCCAATTCCCATATATGCTTTGGAGGATAAGTATTATGAGACCAAATATAGTGCCTTTTTGTATGTTGCATGATATGCTGGTGAAAATAGATATCCAAACTAGAGTTGGCAGGTCTTTGGAAGTGTGTATAACTGTATATATTGGTTTCATTCAAGCTTTCGTTGTTTCTTGCTGGTTTCATCTTCCCACTGAAGCCATTGTTTAAGCTATCAATTTGTTTTTCTCTTTCCAGATTTTCAAACTGCATGGGATATCATTTGAAGGAGTACTTGGTGGATCCAATTGTTGCCTGTGTAGGTAACATTCCTTGCAGAACTATCCTTTTTGTCGTTCTATACTTCCATGCTACTCATGTTAGAGTTAACGGTGCAAGATACAAGGAGGTACAGTCACTGTTGATGTTGAACTCTTTACTGTTGGCTATTGCTGCTTTCCTAATGTTACAAGATACAACATTGATGTTTATTTTGAATACTTCCGTGTTCTCATCACGTGGATTTTTGGAAGCCTTTTGCTTTGATGAAAGAGATGGTATTTTCACAATATATTGGGGTGCTCATCATATTTATCAGGATTCTGCAATCCTTGACTACTTGGGATGAATTGGAAACAGTCTCTCTTGTAATTGTTTTTTTTTTGGTAAAAGTTTTGGTAGTTAGTCTAACTAGAGGTTTGAGGTGTATACGTCTGCAATCCATCGATTGTAGCAGCAAAGTAAAACAACCTTTATGTAACAAGATATTAGTAGCATCAATTGAAACATTCATATTTAAGCAAAGATTACGCTGTCTGTTGCATATTTAGTACAGTCTTTAGTGATTACTGTATGTACTCGCTTACTACTTGGTATATGAAATGGATGCTTGGTGCTCGATATACCTAAAGTGAAAACCGTTAACCGATAATAGCAGTTCACGCCTTCACTGGCCTTGAGCTGTGGTAACTGGTGTTGTGTATTAGACTGTCAGCCTTGTCTGGCTGTTGACGGTCGTTCAATGATGGTCAGGTCTCCATCTTAAAGTGATCTAAAGGCGAGACTCCACAGGGGGGAGTTCTCAATTCTATTTGACCTTCATTCCATATTTCCATACAAATGACTTGAATATATGATCGATCACCAAATAGCGTAGCAATGGTTAATCATTAATGGAGGAGGTTCGAGATCTAGAATTTTGAGAAATTTTCTTATTTAGCAAGATTTAACAAGTTTGTTCGAGTTAACTTGAGTGAATAACTGAATATGCACTTGTAAATTGACTAGTTTGCTCACTATATGGGACTAATAATTTATAGTAAAATAAGAGATTAGTACGAATGTGGAAGCAAAAATAGTAAAATCATAGAATGGTTATTCTAACCAGAGCAGATTGTATTTATTTACAGTTAAGGAAGACGATTATCTTATCATATCACAATTATCTTATTAGGCTGATGCCCATGGGTTTCAATATGTAATTAATTTATTCTTAAGACTCAATTTAAACTTTCATAATTTTGCACTTTATCCTCATCTCGATAACAGACCCATGAGACCCACATTTCCACTCAAATGGTACTATTTATAAATCTAGGTTAAGTCTTGGATTTCCATGTCCGACCTAAGACTTTGCAATAGTAAAAGTACTTCACCAGTTCATCTCGTCTTGTGTAAAGTTGTCTTTTTTATTCACTACTAATTTGAATATGAATACGAAAATTGTTCAAATTATTTGGTAGAATCAAACAAACTTTATTGAAAATATCAAAACCACTAATTTTAAATCTGTGCAAAAAAAGGCACAGGTTGTTTTCATATATTAATATTTGACGAAAAAATAAGATCAACCTGAATATAGGCAGATGATGACACTCGTGTTGTTTGTCGTCTTATTTTTCAACTAATATGTAAGACATGGACATTAGATAATATAAATCCGTGTTTCGTATTAAATATTTATTTTTATCTCTATATATGATTTTTCATTTATATATGTAACATTTTTTTATCTATATAAAAGATACTGTATGATTTTTCGTTTATATAAATTTTGTAGGAATTTTAGGGAATTTTTTGTTCTTGTGATCCTCATCTAAAATACTTTGCTTTTATACTATATAGATGTAGATGGATTCGTCTCACAACGTGAGACCGCCTTATTCTAAAATCTGTGAATATTAAAAAAATTGGACTGTGTATAATTTTTTCTATATTATATGATATGTAATTTTTTGTAGTTGATTATATCATTTGTATGTAAATAAGCCTAAGAAATGCATCTTTGAAAGAGAAAGAAAAAAATGATGAATGTGGGTGGAAATTCATGAAAAAATTGTGGTGGGTCCCTTGCCAAAAAGTTATGAAAACCAATCACACACTTTAAATGTTTCTCCTTTTATATAAAGGAGATTGGCCAACCAATATATATTGAATAAACCAAGTCCATATTATATTCAAGATTGGTGAACAGTTATCGATTCTATTTCAAATTTCAAGCTCTTGGCACCAGTAATCTCACATCACAACTGTAAATAGATCGAAATGCCTCAAGTCATAACCTCATGATTTAAACACGGATTTTTGTGAACGTATGACAACATTCGATCTCATTCGATTATTCAATCACACCATAACAAAATGACAATACAACTAAAATCTATCACAAATTCTCATTTGTGACTGATCAATATCAACTTGTGACAGATAGAATCGTCACAAGCAAGACTAGTTGAAATTCTATTATACCGAATCTCAACCTAAATCTCCCATAAAAAATCCAATGCAAATAATAACAATCACAAATATAAACATCTACAAAATCCCAAATCTAGTCCAAAAATGGAAAACAACCGAAGTAACTATCAATACTTTCCAATTACAAACTCTCCTTAAATATTCCCAAAACCCTAATTTCCCTTAATAACTCCTAACAAGTAACAATAATGGATTCCCTCTCACAAGAATCAATCCTCAAATTCCCCAATTTATTTCCGCAATTACTCCTCCGCAACAAAACCCTAATTTCAATTCCTCCCAATTTCTCTCTCTGCAATGACGATCACTCCTCCACCTCCTGCCGCCCGACTCGGTGGCGACTCGGTTGCGCCGATTGAGTCCGGCGACGACGAGTTTTCCGATGATTGGACGCGAAAAAGTAGCTCCGGGATGAATAGTTTAGGGTTTGAAATGTCTGGTGTTGGTTCGTCGGTCAACGTTGACGATGAATTTGATCATGACGTTGACTTTGCTAGTTTACGTAGTGGTGAGATCAATTTACTGTTTAATTACGTTCATTTTAGTTACATTACATTGTTTTACTGTTTAATTACGTTTTTTTAGTTTAATTACATTGATTTACTGTGTAATTACGTTTCTTTAGTTAAATTACATTGATTTACTGTTTAATTACGTTTTGTTAGTTTAATTACATTAGATACTGAGTTCGCTGTATTTTTGGTTGGTAATGTGCAAGTGTTGTTGGTAATTCCGATATACCGAGTAGTTATTTGATAATGTGCAAGTGTTCTTGGTAAATCTGATATACCGAGTAGTTATTTACCAACTTTATTATAAATTACTCGTAATTTTATTAACTTCCATTGATGCTTTGGAAGATGTATTGTTCCCAATGTGAAATTTAATAATAAACCTTTGTATCCGAAAAGGTTGGCTTCAGTGGCAAATATTTTGTGTTGGAGTGGGTAACACTGTAATTTTGCAAGTTTGTCGAATGAGGCCTTATCGCGCTTATTAAGGTAGTGTATGAATGAAATACCGATAAGGTAGTATATGAATGAAATACCGATGGTCACGTGTGAAAAAGATGGTGTGGCGTATAATGTGGTATCTCTAGTTTTGCTGGAGTAAAGATGGCGCTAAAAAATAGTAACTAGTGTTACCGTGAGTGTGAAAATTTTCTTGAGCTGTTGTGCGGTATTAACTTAATTCTGAGAGGGACGAAGGAGACGTTTTCTTATATTCTCTTGCATATATTCTTTGATCTGACAATCTTATCTACATATCCGAGTAGAAGACTCACCATCAAAGGAGAGGTGCTATAGGTGTATTTTCCGCAATTGGGCTATAAAGTAGATAACCTTTAAGTAAAGAAAATTTCACCCACAGACTTTTGCATCAACTGGTAGTGATGGGGTGGGTTGGTGGGTGTGGGACAGGGTGCGGGGCATGTTAATCCCGAGATTAATGAGCTTTTGGGAGTTAGTCTTTTAAGCTATGTTAGTTGGACTTGTGTACGTTAGTCAGAAACGTGTAAGCATCTGATTGTTCGATTTCCCCATGATTGAAATTTTGAGAAACCTAGCATCTAAATTCATTAATAAAATGGTAGCACGCCTTTTGTTATTGTTAGTAAAATGTTCTTGTCATAAAGTCGTAAACTGAGTGTTTTAGCATGTTTATGTCCTTTTTGGGCTTCTTATCAATTCATCGTCTCTTGAGTTCTTGATACTTGATCATATGTTCGGTCCAAGTTCACTTCAGAATGTAGTGGCTGACTGGCTGTAGTAAGCTTTATATTTAAAAATAATTTATTGCAGTTCGTTAATGTAAAAAGTCTTGCAGGGAAAGAAGATAACGCATCAAAGGTAAAGGTGTCCGGCAATGATGTGAAGCAAACTGCAAAACCACTGAAAGAAAAAACAAGCAAAGCTGAAAGGCGTGCTATACAGGAGGCTCAGAGAGCTGCTAAGGCGGCTAAAAAAGGTTTTCACTTCTTGTTTATTGAGTAATTTTTCAATACTAGATCATTTTTCAAAGTAGTAGAAGTTCCAAAAGGGAATATTTTTTTATGGTAGTATGGGCTGGTACAGCTGACCTATTTGTGTAGCAAAAAATGAAACCTTTCCCATCAGCAGTGGCTAAAGATAACCCAACACAGTATGATTCGGTAAAAGCGCATTCAAAGCAGGCCCAGAAGCAAACTTGAATGACCCGCCTTTGTTTTGTGTATCGCGTATATTAGGATCCCAAGAATAAGAATTAGTAATGTATCAACACGTCTGCCGACTGCCGTAGTGTTCATGACAATTGACATGTGATATTGCAGCTGACTCTTCTGTAGAGGCGGCTGGAGTCACGGGCAAGCTTGCTAAAGTGAATAAGCTAGCATTGCAAAAGAAAAATGCTGCTTTTGTGCCCTCATCAGTGGGAGTTTCGGAAATGAGAGGAGGTGACAGGCCATCAGAAAAGGAAAAGAAAAAAGGTAACCCAACTCCTAGTATGCAGTATGATGATAAGAGTAAAGTCGACAAAGCAAAAAACCGTTCTCTTGTCAAGCACGCTGAAGCGAATAATCGAGTGGACCTTTTTGGGCATTTGCCGCAGTACAAATACAAAAATGAGCTCTCAGATATTGAATCCAGATTTTTCGAGTTTAATCAAGTTCATCCTGCTGTGTTCAAGGTAAAGATTTACATATATTATTTCTCAATGGTTCTGCTTCTACTTAAATATGTCATTATACTCTTTCATAGATATCATGGATGAAGGAGAGCTGATAGCCTGATAATCTAGTTGGGTTTCAAATTATGGCTATTAAATTGAAACTTCACAGCTGATTTCTTTTAGTTTTATATTAAGAAAAATTATGATAGAAGGAAAACAACTATTTGGGATGTTGACGAGAGGAAAATGATATTTAGAAAGCTAAACGACATCTATAAAGCCATATGACCCTTTCTGACTACGACTTCGGTGACATTCCTTTTCAATTAACTGGTTACTCAGCAAACATCGACTTATTTGAGGATGACAAATATTTACAGCTTAAGTATACAAAATACAGAGTAGCACTCTGCCAGGGTACTCAGAGCGTGCATATGCACTACACTCACTGCAAATTTTGTACTTGCTAGGCTCCCCTCCCTCCCAATATCTTCATTTTCTTGTTTTTTTCCGTCATACCTGAAAGCCAAATAAAAGTGAATCTTAATAATATAACGTTTTACAATCGATGCACTTAACTGTCTAATTCTGAATGGCAGGTTGGTTTGCAGCATTTGTCAGGAAATATTACTGGGAGTAATGCACGATGTATAGCAATGCTATATGCCTTTAAAGAAGCAATTGAAGACTATCACACTCCACCACATAAATTTTTAATTAGAGATTTAACAGCCAAAATCAGTAGTTATATATCATACCTAAACGAGTGTAGGCCCCTCTCTATGAGTATGGGAAATGCAATTAGGTGTCTAAAGACCCACATTTCGAAGTTGCCTACAAGCGTTACTGAGTGGGAGGCAAAAAATTATCTTTCCTCGGAGATTGATAGTTACATTACCGAAAAAATAGTAATAGCAAACAAGGTAATTGTGAATCATGCTGCCACAAAAATTAGGGACGGTGATGTTATTCTTACCTACAGTTGTTCTAGTGTTGTTGAGATGGTATTGGTATATGCACATGAGCTCGGGAAGAAGTTCCGTGTCATAATAATTGATTCACGTCCGAAGCTTGAAGGTCAAGGGTTGTTGCGCAGGCTGGTTACAAAAGGGTTGAGATGTACTTACACTCACATTAATGGGGTTTCTTATATAATGCATGAAGTTACAAGGGTTTTCCTGGGTGCTGCAGCTATATTTTCTAACGGGGCCGTGTATTCAAGGATTGGTACAGCATGTGTTGCTATGATTGCTCATTCATTTCGCGTTCCAGTATTAGTTTGCTGTGAAGCATACAAGTTTCATGAAAGGGTCCAACTTGATTCAATATGTGTAAATGAACTTGGTAATTCATCATCTCTTTTTTGACGATGAATGCTTCAAGATGGTTTGAAAAGTAGGCAATTTTTGCTGACATGTAACGGTTTTTTTTTGCAGGTGATCCTGATGCGATCTCTAAGGTACCTGGTAGAAGGGGCGTAAATTATCTAGATAATTGGATGAGTAAAGAAAACTTGCAACTTCTAAACATACTGTAAGTGTCATTTATCAAGTCTAATGTATAAAATGAGAACCTCACTGTTCGTTGAAATATAACTATATATGAATACCTTGCCATTTACAGTTATGATGTTACTCCATCTGACTACATATCAATGATCATCACTGACTATGGAATGGTAAGTGTCATTATTTTCTTTCTTTTCTCGGGTAAATTACGGCAACAAGGAAAAGACATGAAACTATCTTCCAAGCTCTTAAGAGCCAAAATCCACGAGTCTAATAAAGCAAAAACTCTAACGCAAGAGAGTCCCACTTGCAAGTTGCAACAACTCAAACTAATACAAGCCAGATTTTTCAGAACATTATTAGATGTTAACTAGGATTTATAAGTGATAAGAAACTTTTAATTGTTACGAGTAGTAATTCTTTGCCAATTTTAGGCTTCCAACATAGTTGCTCACTCTAACGCTTAATGCTTGCTGAATGCAGGTTCCCCCGACAAGCGTTCCCGTGATTGTCCGTGAATACAGGAAAGAACATCTGTTCTGACATGTACAGATTTGTGCTAGGATATAGTCAGATATCACAGTATTTTATGGCGATTGTATAGTTATTGCGTTTAACTAAAGTTAGGTTCTAGTAATTGTAAGCCCTAGTTGAACATACACTTCGGGCATTAATCTTAATTCTCTTATACGGCAGTAGTAAAATATAATTTTTGCCTCTGGTGCTCTCCAATTGGTCATCATCTCTATGGATGCACAACTTCTGCTTGTATCTAAAAAAAGATGAGGACTTGTTCGACTTTTCATCTGTCAAAACCCAATTTTAATGGTAGCTTATGGAAGTTTGCACTTGTGAAATAGAACCATGGAGGAGCTCTTAGGAGAAAGGGGCTAAGGGAGTTGAAGCTCGTCTATTCAATTTTTTGAGCTCTTTTACAAATGACTTGAATAACTTAAAAAATGATCTTGATTTCTTCCTCCAAATGACTATACGACTGAAAATGCTAGGATCCTTTAGTTGATGATCTTACACCGTCAACCCACCTACACTTCTTATCGTTGATCATTCATCCACTCCTGCCATTAGCCATAGTTGATCCTAACTATTGAAATCGTCGACCACCTACCCATCCAAAAAAATATCGATACCTAATCTTTGGAACTCACATTGTTAACCACTTGTTATCGACACTTCAACTATCTTCAACCTTCAATCCTTATTTAAAAACTCATCTTGGAGTTCCACCGGAATCCAATCATTTATTCATATATCTATTTAGTTAATATTGACTATATTTTATATCCGTTTTTCTAAGTTAATTAGAGAAACATTATTGAGAGCATTTCACTAACTATGGACTATGGTACATAGGTGTTTATTTATCAATATTTTATCTCTCTCTCTCTAGACAAAATCCTTCAAAATAAAATCTTCCCGCTCCTTCAGCCATGGAAGACCCTAATCCGGGGCTCGACCCGGATGCCGGTAAAAGGACCTTCGTTGGAGGAGACTCTTCCAAAGATTCCTTCGGGGAAACTGAATTCCCTCCTTTAATGAAAAACTCAAAAAGAAAAACAATGCATATTAGCAATTTTCATGCATTACCATCGAAACCGAACACGAGCGTGAGTAGCAATGAATTAGGGCAGACAAGCATCTGCGATCTTGCACAGACTGATCAAATTGGTACGGTTCCGCTGCAGATGTCCTGGCGCGATAGGCTGCAATGTGGAGATGGAAATGCTGGGTATATGCCAGGCGGTATTGAGAGCGATCTTGATACGGATTCTGATGAAGATCCGGACCTGACCTCTGACAATGAGGATCCGTTATGCCCAACAATCCGACTATCTAGGATGAAGAAGAAACAAATTAGAAAACCATGGAAAAATGCTATAATAATCAAAATGTTTGACAAGAACATTGGATACTTAGCATTAATACGGAAGCTTAATGCGAAATGGTCTATAAAGGGAAAATTAACCCTGACTGATTTAGGACACTCTTATTATGTAGCCCGTTTTACGCTAACCCAAGATTTCGAGTACGTCATTACTCAAGGACCATGGATGATCGATGACCATTACCTTACCATGCGTAAATGGGTCCCGAATTTCGATCCCATCGAAGACAAAATTGAATATCTCACTACTTGGGTACGAATACCAAGTCTACCAGTGGAATATTTTAACGAATTCTTCTTAAAAAAAATCGAGAACAAGATAGGCCGAGTTATACGTATTGACAAAAATACGGCGTCAGCAGAAAGGGGTCAGTTTACAAGAATGAGCGTAGAAATTAATGTTTCTAAACCATTGTTGTCTAAGTTTATGCTTAATAGCAAAATTTATCGAATTCAGTACGAGGGGCTTCGATTGATTTGCTTCAACTGTGGCAAAATGGGGCACAACATCAAAGACTGTAAAGTCGCCACTACCACGGATAAAGTCAGTCAAGATAATGATACTAATATGGCTGAACAATCAGTAGAGAAAACAGGGACACAAGATTCTACGGAACAACGCTTCGGAGATTGGATGTTTGTGAAGAAACCTCCTAGACGCAAGCCTCAATCCGTGTCTACTGGCACTGCAACAAATACCGAGCTAGCGGGAAGAGACGACTCGATTTTCAAATTCGGCAATCCTAAGGCAAGTATTACGGGATCTCGATTCCATATCCTTCAAAATTCGGAATATAATATTTTAGGAAATAATCAAACTAATATCTCTCCTTCCCATATTAAGGATACTAATATTCCCAAAACTACTCCAACTGAATATTCCAATTACCAATCAAAATTGGGTACCAAAAAAAAATCAGTAGCAAAATCTCAACCTAGGACTCCAATTTACAGCAAACAACAATCAGCCAATCCCATGCCTCTTACTTCCCATAATCAGACTTCTTCAAATATTCCTAATATTTTAAGTAATAATATCAATATTGGAAATATCCAAAATAATACTTATACTGACAATCAATCGTTAAAGAAATCAGCAAAAGAAACAGAGCAAAACAGAGAGCCTCACCATATTCAGCAACCAAGCAGTTTGAGCAATGTCCTTTCATCCGTTCGATCGTCTAGACTTTATGATGCCACAACCAGTGTTTCTCCCGGACCATCCACACATAGCCATGATACCACCGTCTAAAAAAATCACGATTTCAATGGAGAAGGAGATGGTGGTACCCTTCATGGGGGTGATGATCCCGGAATCCCCAAGCATGGACCTGAAATTCGAGCTCCACACGCAAGCAAACTCTCCTCTTCTAGTGGAGATGTCGATTCCATGGAATCTTAATGAAATGCTAGGACTTGTCAGTCGTTCTTATCTATCATCTTTACCTGTCGTACCGGTTAATATGTCAGACAGAATTCCTAACTTAACCCCAAATACTAATCCTATCTCATGCCTAGTTTGGAATATTCAAGGGAGTTCTAATAGAGCAAAGATAGCAGCTTTAAAGGAGGTAATTAAGACGTATAAGCCTTCGGTGGTGGCTCTTCTAGAGACACGCATGGGGGGAGACCAAGCAATAAAGATAGGAAATATACTCGGATTTGATGGGCACGCGCGAGTGAATGCAGCAGGCTTTAGCGGAGGGATTTGGGTTTACTGGAGAACTGATTTTGTCTCCGTTCAGCCCATTACGGAACATGAGCAGTATATTACCATGGAAATTTCTAGGCGGGGCGAGACACCCTGGTTCTTCTCCGCAGTTTACGCAAGTCATAATCCGTCTAATCGCAAAGAACTTTGGAAGGAACTTGAGGAGTTTGCTCGGATCAATAAGCAACCGTGGCTTATGGCGGGAGATTTTAATGAAACTAGAAGCATTCAAGAGAGACATGGAGGTGACGCCAATATGGCGCGGAGATGCAATTTATTCAATAATTGGATTGAAAACTGTGAATTAATTGAATTAGCATTTACAGGACCGTCTCATACTTGGGCAAGAGGAAACTCACCAGAAACTCGTCAGAGTGCTCGTATGGATCGAGCACTATGCAACAGCGATTGGAGCACGATGTTTAGTGACGGTAGCGTGAAGCATTTACCAGCCATTCAGTCAGATAATTGCCCGCTTCTGATTTCCCCAAATGGGTTTGCTCCGCTTAGTAATATTCTCCGTCCTTTTCGTTTTCAAGCAGCTTGGCTTACACATGAGAAGTTTATAGAATTTATCAATGATAATTGGGAAGATGATGGGGATTTGGTACCACAATTGAAAAGATTGTCGATAAAGCTCCAAGATTGGAATCATACTGTTTTTGGGAATATTTTTCTTAAAAAATCTCTTAAAGCAAGAATTGAAGGCTGCCAGAAAAAATTATCACTGAGGCAGGATAGGGGTTTGATAAAATTGGAAGCGAAACTGAGAAAAGAATTTGATGACGTTCTAGAGCAGGAAGAAATTCTGTGGTATCAAAAATCTAGAATGGAATTCATTCGAGATGGTGACAGAAATACTTCATATTTCCATGTTAGCACGCTGGTGAGGAGATGGCGTAATAAGATTAATTCGCTGAAAGATGATAATGGAGATTGGTGCACTGACCCTGATTCCCTTAAGCAAATTGCAGTTGAATTTTATAAAAAGCTGTATACTGAGGAATCTTCAGAGATTTCCAGTGACCTTATGCCTTACGATTTGTTCCAAGAATTTAATAATAAGGACTGGGACTGGATTACGAGACCTTATTCTTATATTGAAATCGAGAAAGCAATTTTTGACATGGGTGCCCTCAAAGCTCCGGGTCCGGGTGGGTTCCAAGCCCTTTTCTATCAGAAAAATTGGTCTACAGTCCGAGATTCAGTCTGTAAAACAGTCATGAAGGCACTTGAAGGGAAGGGATTTCCGGAGGGTTTTAATGATACTCACATAGTATTAATACCGAAGGTTATAGCTCCTGAACATATCTCGCAATTTCGTCCCATAGGGCTATGCAATGTAGCCTATAAAATAGTAAGTAAGGTGCTGGCTAATAGAATTAAAAAGGTGCTGCCCCATCTCATTTCGGAAACTCAGAGTGGATTTGTACCAGGGAGGCAAATTTCCAATAACATTGTCGTATTTCAAGAGGCCATTCATACAATGAGAAAAAAAACAGGAAAAACGGGTTACATGGCCATTAAAATCGATTTGGAAAAAGCCTATGATAGGCTGCGCTGGTCTTTTATCCGAAAAACTCTTTTCGATATGGGATTTACCTATCTTATGGTTGATACAATCATGGAATGTGTCACTTCGGCTAGGTTGCAGATCCTTTGGAATGGCGAGCCCACGGAGCTATTTTTACCAACCAGGGGGGTAAGACAGGGAGACCCAATTTCGTCTTATTTATTCGTTATGTGCCTAGAAAAGCTGCAACAAGCGATCGACTTAGAAGTCCGAGCAAAATCGTGGCAAAGATTGGAGGTTTGCAAGGGGGGTCCGTCTATCTCCAACCTCTTCTTTGCGGATGATATGGTACTATTTGCTAAAGCGGACATCAATCAGGCCACTGTAATCAACAAGGTACTTAACTGTTTTTGTAACGCTTCTGGTGAAAAAGTCAGCATTGCCAAGTCCCGAATTTTCTTTTCCAAAAATACACCTTTGGAGACGAGAAATGCGGTTAGCTCGGTCCTTCAGTTTGACCAGACGGATGACTTGGGATCGTATTTGGGTCTACCCACCATTAATGGTAGGGTAACCAGAGCTACATTCGCTCATCTTGAGGAAAAGTTCAACAAAAGGTTAGCGGGATGGAGCACAAAACATCTTTCTCTTGCTGGTCGAGCTACCCTGGTAAAATCAACTCTCTCGACTATGAGCAATCATAGTATGCAAACAGCAAAAATCCCTCGATCTATATGTGACTCACTTGATAAGAAAACTAGAAGATTTCTTTGGGGAGGAGACGATAACACAAGGAAAATACATCTATTATCTTGGGAGACGGTTCAGAAGCCTAAAGAAATGGGAGGATTAAATCTAGTTTCGGCTAGACAGGCCAATGCGGCCTTTCTTACGAAACTGGGATGGCGGTCCCTAGCCGAACCCAATAGCCTATGGTCGAGAATCTTGAGAGCTAAATACTGTAATGGTAGGTGCGACATAGACATGTTCTCACCAAAGCCGAATATGTCTAACGTTTGGGCCGGAATTTTGAGTCAAGCTAAAGCTATTAAGGAAGGGGTGTCAGCAGCAATCGGTAATGGTCGACGGACGCTTTTCTGGGATCATGCGTGGGCAGCCGAATATAGCCTGTCTGATAAGGCCATTTGTAGAATTCCCGAGACTATTTTAGGTGCTACTGTGAGCGAAATGTGGGATGTAAACTCGGGGTGGAAATGGGACCTTTTTGCCAATTTCCTCGACAAAGATGAGCTTCTAAAAATAGCGTCATACTCTCACTTCCCGGAACCTGGCATAGAGGATACGCTTTATTGGAATGCAACTTCGTCGGGAAAATTTACAGTCAAATCAGCCCTTAGTATACTTCGGGGGCCGGATTCTCCCTCGTCGAACTCCATTAAATGGCACGTGATTTGGAAGCTACCAGTTCAGCAACGAATCAGATTCTTTATGTGGCTTGCCGCTCACGAGCGATTAACGTGTAACGCGAACAGAATGAAGAGAGGTCTGACCGATTCTCCAATTTGCCCGCGTTGTCACGAGGAGGACGAGGACACTGGTCATTTGCTGCGTAAATGCTCTTTCTCGGTCGAAATTTGGCTGCACCTCGGTATATCAGGTCATAACTCGTTCTTTACTTCCAATTTTTCTGAGTGGCTTACGGATAACGCGAGCAACTCTCATTATAATATGATTGAATATTGGTCTATGAGATTTGCCATTATCTGTTGGTGGATATGGAAGTGGCGTAATAATGTTGTATACGGACGGGAAGACGAAAACCCGACTGATATACGAGCATTTCTCTCTCAACAATTTATAACGTCTAAACGAGCTTTTGATAAATTTTCGCTATTCATTCCTCGCCCCGGTTTTGTTCGTGAACAAGTTTTTATAAGATGGGCTCCGCCCCCTCACGGATGGGTACTATTAAACACAGACGGAGCTTCAAAGGGAAACCCGGGTCCAGCAGGTGGTGGCGGTATTTTTAGAAATAGTAGTGGCGATTTCCTATCAGCTTTCTATTTTTCCTGCGGGGTCTGCACTTCAATGAGAGCGGAATTATTAGCTCTGGCCAGAGGATTGGAACAAGCACATAAGTTACGTATTAAGAAGCTTCTAATTAATATGGACAATAGTGCTTGTGTGGGTCTAATTAGAGATGAGCAATTGGTCAGTAATGGACTTCAGCCGATAGTTCGATACTGCAAGGATTTAATTCGAGACGGAGCTTGGACAATTCACCTGGAGCATAATTACAGGGAAGCAAACAGAGCTAGCGACTGGCTCGCGAATCATGGCATACACTCCCCACTTGAAGTCACAAATCTGGATGGTCCTCCGTTTGATTTATTACCTATCCTTCGGGATGATATTCTTGGAGCTACGACTCCGCGTTTTGTTTCCCATTTAGTGTAGTTTAGTTTCGGGGCTTAGCCCCTCATTTGTACCAAAAAAAAAAAAGAAAAGAAAAACCGATTTTATATATACTTATTCTAATAGGTTTACATATATTTTTGGTATTAACATGTTAAAATAAAAGGAGTTTGAAAAAAATTATAACCAACATCTAAACTTTGAATCATTTAAAGACCACACAGTCGTAAAATGACAACCAATATTAATGTTTTGTACGTCTAAAATAAAACAAATCAACAACAACATTGTTTATTTAATAACAAATAACATGAGGTTAATAATAAGATATATGAATGGTCTAAGAAGTGTGCTATATGAACGACGTACGCACGATTGTGTGAGTGATGTAACTCATGTTTTGAGGAAAGAATAACATGAGGTTAATTAAGAATATGTCTGTGAGTAGAGGTCGATGGCAAGGAAAGGCGGGGGAGAAGAAAGACGAGCGACCGACGACGAGGCCATGGGAGGCAGGCGGCGAAGAAGGGCGGTGGAGATAATAAGGATTAGGAATGAGATTTACTTTGATAAGGTGAGATGTAAAGGGAAAAGTAAGATATCGTGATATTAGAAATCAAATATGTTTTCAAGAGCCTCATTTGGCGCGTCCAGAGGACACCAGCCGTGTCCGACACATTTCCTTTCAAAATAAAAACCGAGGTCACGGTTTTAGGCGTCTCCAGAACGTGTCGTATCGGGTACCCATAGGCGTGTCAGTGCCACCTAGTTTGCGGGTCCGACCTGTGGGTAAGGGTGGGTTTGGTGGGTCCATAAGGAGAGTCGAAATACGGTCCGCGTTTGATTTGCTCATTTCGGGCCCGACCCTAGTTTCTAACGGGTGGTGTCGGGCCACAACCGAGTCACACGTGCTGACTGCAAATGGACTTGAGGCCCGAGGGGTAGGTCGGGTCCTGACGGGCCGGGTCAGCCCTAGCGTTTGACCAGGGCTAGTTCGCTGCTAATTACTCAACTAATCAGTCATTCAGTCGTCGACTCGTCGTTAGTCTCTATATAATGTAGACAAGTAGACAACAACTTAATATGTTGGCGGGAAATAATTAAACAAAAACCTAATCAACAAATCAAAAGAGTGAAGTGTAGTCAGAGTTTTTAGACAACAATGGAAGGTAGCGAAAGCGAACAAGTCTTCGAGAAATTCAATCTCAAACCCCAATTATTCATCAACGATGCCCTGAATCTCGTCGACGATTTGATCGATGGCGCTTTCCATCATTTTCATCAGTAATTCCTTCATATCTCTCTCTTTTTCATCAATTAAAACCCTACCTTAATTAATTCCTAAATTGTTGTGATTTGCAGGGAAGCTTCAAGATTATTGAACACAGACGGCGCCCACAGATCAGAGGATATCGAATCGGTACTCCGTAATAATTTTCGTTGAATTTGTTGAGTTATACGCTTGTTGGAATAATTGCTAGTTGATGCTTTTCGTAGCGGAAACACGTGTTTTTGTTATAGGATTACAATTTGGTGCTGATTTACCTTTGTGTTTACTTATGGTTGAATTTGTTAAACTGATAAGCCTGTTGGAACTATTGCTAGTTGATGCGTTTTGTCGCGAAAACGCCTATTTTTGCTGTTAGGAGTACAATTAGAGCTAATTTACTTTAAGTTTGCCTTACGGTATAATTTTGGTCCACATGTTTTCAACTGAGCGTTCGATTTATTGCGCTTTCTCTGGCATTTTTGCGGAAGCTTTGTGGGTGTAGAACTGTTACTTTTAATAAGTTGAAGTGAAAATATATCAAATTGACGAAGAAATTACAAATTATCTCAGTAAGAAACGTCCTAGTGCTATTTTGGTTGATGAAGTCATTTGACCCATATGTGGTGTTAAATATTCCTTTTAGAAAGGAGAGGTGGATGAGGGTTGAACCCTTCACCTTCTTGTCACGAAACCAACTCAACCAAGCTGATGGTTAAAGTCTCATGATTTGTTTTACACTCATAACAGTTTTAACGGGTCTTGAACCTTGATTTACTTACAATTTGGCGATCTCAAATGATGAATCATTTTAGTCGTCCCCAAGTCAGTTAAAGACAAATATGTGCATGGCTGTTTTGTGTTTGAGCTCCTCCATTTTCTTGCAACTACTTATATGTTTCTCTTTATAAAACTTGTTTGATTCTTTTGATAAAGCATTAAGTAATGTAATGCTGCATCCTAATATGAACCATTGTTTTCTAGCGAATCTGGTCGAAGATAAGAAGGGGAAACTTAATAATGAAGTATGAGATTCTCAAGCATTTGCATTGTTGGATTATTATAGCGTTTATGTAATAGTGGACAGTGGACTCTCTTAATAGTTATAGTTTTAAGTGTTTCTTTTTTCATGCTTTGCCTCTCTCATATTAGGTTATATCACACATTCACACATTCACACATTCACACATTCACACATCCTCCCGAGTCCTTATCTAGCTAAAGTTTTGATTATTTATTTGAATTATTGTAGGGTGTTAATTATGTACGCAGTAACATTGAAGCATCTGTGGATAAGCGTCTCAGTTTGTGGGAACAGTATTGTCTGCGTCACTGTTTTGCCTTACCTAGTGGGTTTACATTACCTCACGAGGTAAATTTCTTTATTAGCAGCTGTGATTGACTTGATTTCACTTAAGGGCTCGCTTGGAATGAAGGTAATTATTAGGGGGTAATAGAAGCTAAAACAAGAAGAAATGGAAGGAGATTGGTGGTTTGTGGTGGTTGTGAAGGGTGGAAAGAGAAGGTTAGGGAGGAATTATTACCTCCATATGGAGGTAATGCATTACTTAGGGGAGAAGGTGGGGAACTTTTACCCCTTAATGGAGGGACTATTACACTATAATCTTTGCTTTCTATCTCCAACCTCCATCACTCTCCTCTATTTTCTAGTTCATTTATACTCTATTACCCCGTAATAATTACCTCCATTCCAAGCGAGCCCTAAAAGTTTATATTTTTATCACATCGTAAACTCCAGATTATCCTCTTATGTCCGTCTTTTGACGTGTGCTGGACAAGTAACGACTAACGAACTGAAAAATTGGTTCCCTTACCTTCTCAAATATTTGGTATTTGGTGCTTCAGTCGGGACTTCCATGAACCATTATTATCACCTTGCCTCCCTGCCTTCTCCATTTATACAAGCATGAGCCTTGCTTCTTCAGATGCACACCTTTACAAAACTCCGTGACTCTAATAACTCGATATCTTTAGTCGGCGTCACTTTATTAAGAACACAGCTGTCTTAGACGCTTATTTGATATCCATGACTTGAAGAAAATGATAGCCTCACTCCAACGCCATTTTTTTTAAACATGGGTTGATCTTACATAATTATCGCTGTGATGCTCTAATCACTTGGGGAGAATGCCATTAAGCAGCTGGTGCTGTTGTACCTGTGTAATACTCAGTCCATTTGCGATTAATTTTATTCCAAAAGACAATGGTTGTTCATCCAGCTCCCTTTTCTTTTCCATAGCTGAATCTAAATCATGTTAGGACTGAGGTGGCATTTACATAACATTTTACCACATTTATATGTACGTACTATGCTCTGAGCTTTGACCAATGGTCCACTATTCAACTTGAAAACGTATTAAGAAGGGCCTGAAGGAGTTTTGTAATTAATGTATGGATTCTCACATTCTGATTTGTGCTACTGAAACTGTTGGTTTCATACTTTCATGTATGTTGGTCATATTGTACTCCAACACAAATGTATGCTAGTGATGTTACCTAAGCTCTTGGATTGATAATAACAATGATGGAAGTCATGGAACTGCCATGAGTCCATGTCATCCAGTACTGTCGTCTTAAATACGGGAGTTTCTAGATCTCACCGTTGTTTCTCAAAGTTATGATTATATTATTTTTATTTTTATTTTCATTGTGATAACTTTCTTCCGTACCTTGTAGAATGAAGCATCTGGTGGTGATGCCATGGACCAAGATGATTTTAGTGATGAGCAGATGGATGCACAACTTGAATTATTAAGGAGCAAGCTTGCCGAGGTAAGCAAGAAGTAGCACTAAATCCAGTAACTTTTCATTTCCCATTTATGCATGGCGTTTACAACTCCAAGAAGTGGATGGTGATACATGGCCTGGTAAATTAAAATTGCAGCTATTGTGAGTCTTATTATTTATTTTATTTTATTTTGGTTGGTGGCTGAAGGCTGGGAAAGAGTGTTCTCAGTTGAACAAAGAACTTGAGGAATTGGAGACAAAATCTGCTTTGACCAACCGTTGTGCCTCGGCGGTGAATGAAGCATTACAGTTGTACGATAATAGTTCTGCACAGGAAGTGTTTCAAGGTAAATACGTACTTCTCTCTTGCTTTTGAGCCATTATGTTGTAGAAGAACCACATGGTTTGGTTTTGCTTTTGTGCAAATTGTATTCTTGTGTTGGATTCGTGATGTATGGAAGAGTAGGTATGGGAGTGAGCCCGGCAGAATGTTAATTTCAGACTGAATTTGTGTTTATTGGCTTCGTGGTGCATTGCATTTTTGGGGGGCATGGGGGACTGGGGGTGGTTATGAAGGGTCATGTACTTTGATGGTTTATAATATTTCGTATGCCTGCTTTTCTTTGTTTGTGGCTTCTATTATTCCTGTTATCATGTAATTTTCTTCTTTTTTAACTTTATTTCTGTGCATTGTATTTACGAGTCAAATACACTTGGACAGTATATTTTGCAGCAATTATAAGATTACCATATTACTTGTTGTAAATCGCTCACGTCTAAGATTTCTGACAGTAAATATTCTTCAACGGGTTTACCAATGAAGTAAGACGAACGATCCAATGGGTTTACCAATGAAGTAAGATGAACGATCCAATGACTGTGATGGAGTTAATTTGTTGATGAGCAATTTTTTTCAGACTGACGTTCATTAAATAGTAAAGAAGTCACGACGAACAATCTGTGTTATTTATTTGGCGTTTCATTTGTCATATCTCCAATGAAGTTTTTAGACATCTCAGACACTTGTCTTGCATCGGAATCTATTGGAGATTTGGAGATGTAACCATAATTCTTCAGTTTAGCTAAGCACTGTCAGTGTTGTCTGTTGCGTATGGCTTGCATGTTTATAGCCGAATGGCTACTGACTTGCATTAGCTATCTGGTACTCTGGTAGCCATATTACTTGGACTTAATCAGAAGCACTCCACAAGGCCCATGGGTGCTTGTCCAAGTGTCGGGTACGCACAACGATATGGAGAATCGAGTAACTTAGTTTGGTAGGCTTCTCTTTCCAGTCTTTAAATTTTGCAGTGGCTGCCTCATACTTTTCGAAGGTTAAGTTACACAAAATTCTATCCTATGTTTGATGCAAAAAAAGTCGTAAATAGAATTCAGAATCTATTGTCATATTCAAATTAATTGTTCTTTCATAAAGTTTCAATGAAAAATTTCGCCTTTTTTGTGATCGTATTCTCTAGTGTTTTTTTAGAAAAATTAAAATTCTCACTTTTCGCATTCCAACATTTAAAAATATTATCAGGACCCCAGAAACCATATTTTCTGGGCTCTCCACTGGGAGAAGGTTTGATTGAACTTGTCCTTATTGCCAACATTCTACAGAAATGCTGAGAGTTGCGTCCGAACTCCGCCAAAAAATGGACCAGTTGAAGGCTAAACAGAAAGAAGATATGGAGCATAATCAATTAGAGAGAGCAGATATTGCAACTGGAGGTATGTCATGGTTACTTGAATTGCGTTAGGAAAACTATTTCAGCATCTTGGCTGTCTTATTTGCTGGAAGAACCCCAATTTTCTTCTCCCTCATTGCAGGTTTGTCAAATTTGAAGTCGGATACTCTTCAGGAGTTTATAGCTGAGATGAACTTGTGAGGTTTAGATGGCGTAGTATTGAAGTCTATCAAATGTATTATGTTTCTCAAACCAGGTGATTGTCAAGGTCCCTTGTTCTGTTTGTCGATAGAAAATGAGCTGTTTAGTAAACTGCTAGATGAGTATAATCAGGTTAGAGTTAGATTGTAACTGCTAACATCAGGGAGGGTTTGAGATTGACTGAAGTATCAGGTTTATTGCTTATTTTGTGATCTACTTTCATGTTCATGTATTGTAATTTATGGAAATGACGATTTACCCTCCATAAATGGTCCCGTACTCTCCTGTATGAACAATTCTAGAAATATTGCACTCAGGCGGAGTGCTACAAGTCTTTTTTGTGCGGTAATACCGTAATAGTAAACAAATTCTTGTGTAAGGCGGCCTTGCACAAAAAGTTCGTAAAACGAATCCTGAGCAGCCAACTTTTCATTTAACTGGGTTCTAATATACTGAGTATGTGTTATGAGATTTGTTACCCAATTTTTAGAGAAGGCGCCCTTACAAGAGAATCCTATTTCTATTAAAACACAAAAAAATCTCCATTCTATTAAACCAATAATATTTAAAGCCACCATATTGATCCACCTCATCATCTTGTTAGTTTTCTTTTACTTTTTTATTTTTGTCTTTTTTTTATCTTTACTCTTTTTTCCGTATTTTATGTATCAGTTTGCTTTTTTACCTTAAAGAAATACAATAATTTGAACATGCAACTTTTTAATAATCCTAAATTATGAATTAAAACTTTACATTAATAATAAATTACATTGATATGTCAAAAATCCTGAATATTAATAATTTAAAATTACAATCAACAGAAAAATTACTCAATTATATAATTTCTCCTTACCCCGTTATACTAAAACAAAAAATAAAATTCAATAAATAAGTTCATAAGAACCCACCGCTTTAGTTATATTATTTAAAAATCAGTCAGTTAATAAATATTAGAGAATTTAGGTGATATCATTCTAATTTGTAAAATATCAACGTTAATTACTCAATACATGCATTAACAAATTATTTGACCGTTAAATCATAAAGTACAATATGGATCTAGAATGTCCCATATTAAAATAAATTTTGATAAAATGATTTTTAAAGTGAAAAAATATGAAACCCCACAAAAAATACATTCTTTTTTAATTTGGTTTTAGAAAAATACAAAAAAAAATTACTTACTTATTCTAAATCTCTCACTAGATACTCACTCTACTATCTACTTAGATAATCTAATTAATTTATCAAAGTGCCATTTTTTATGTGTTACGAGCATACAACCATTAAAAAATTGACTTGGTTAGACTAATTAGACGCATAAAAAATACTTACGTGATAACCAAAATAAGGAATAAAAATTTATCGTGTAGATTAAAAGCATTTAAAAATAAATCCGTCATTCCTAAGGTGAAATGCAACCTACATAACATTGTAATGTACAGAGGGTAATATTTTTATTTCAAATTATATTGATTTTAAATTTATTGATTATATAAACAAAAGATAATGTGAGATAAAGGAAATACAGGCATACATTTATGCAAAAATGAGAGAAGGGAGAGTAGAAGAAGATAGAAAAATAGAGGGGTGGATTGATTAAATGGGGTTAGTTTAATATGGGTAAACAATAATACGTTTTATTTAAGTTCAAGTAAATGAAGGGTTTTAGCTAGTTCAACTGGCGATCTTCAAATTTTTTTTTTTTAGAAAAGTGTAATCGCCAGTTGGAATGGCTTTTTGCAAATAGCCATTTCAACTGGCTATTTCTAAAAGCCACTTGAAGTGGCGATTGAATGGTTGAAGTGACTATATATTGTGGCGATCTTCCTACTGGTTTCTCGTCTTTCTTTTATTAATACCCTTCCTATCTTTGAAATTGGTACTTGTTTTCTATACACTAATTTACGATAATTTCAAAAATACACTTCATTAAATAATTTTTTTCATTCACCACTTTAAACGAAAACCATTCCGAAAATGTCATTTAACGGTCCATTTTTTTTATCTTGTTTCTGGACTTCCGGAGTTCCTTGGGTCGGTGGTGTTGTGGGAGAGACGATGTGTAGAGCTGATGGTATGATTCTCGTTGATCGTCAGCTCTCATTTGAAGATCTGGTTGAGAAGGTTAGTATAGTTTGCAAAGTCGATCTCAGAGTCATACAGATCTCGTTCACACTTGTGTGGACAGATTTGTCTGGTAGAAGAAGTTATGTTTATATCAAAGATAACCAGTTTGTATGTGCAATCTATATGTATGCGTTTAATCTTCCGGAGTTGTATGTTATGTTACAACCCACTGCTCCTCCTTTGCCATCGTCCCAATTCATTCAACCCTCTTATGAGTTTGGGGGATCTAGTCAGGGTGCTATGTTGGGAGGTAGAGGGGTAATTGATGTTGGTGAGCCTAGCAACCGACATCAATTAGATTTGAATGTGTTCGCAGAAGCGCAAAACGATGGTGACGAGGACAGCGATGACCCTACTTATAACGTCATGTCTTCCAATTTTAGTGGTTTTGGGTTAGAGGACATTAACACCGATCTAGCCAGTTCCTGTTCTGGGTCAAGTTTAGACCCCTCTAGCTCAGACCCAGAGGATGTGGTGGTACCTCATGTCCCTATTGACCATTATGTCTATTCTGCTGTCCGTGATGAGCCTGACCGTTCTTCAAGGGCTATATTTTCCAAAATGTTTGATGGAAACGTTGACAATATCGTCGGTGGTACGCTATTCGAAACTAAGGTAGATGTTCAAAATGCCATGACAAGTTGGTCTTCGAAGAGGGGGGTTTCGTATCGAACGGTTGAGAGTCGTAAAAAGACGTGGGCTGTTGAGTGTGGGACTAGAGCCACAAGTTACCCTCAGGAGTTGCTTCACGGTGTAATCTGTGGTTGGAAGGTGCGAGCGACACAACAGAGGGGTTCTGGGTTGTGGAAGATTGTTGTTTGGACTCCTCAGCACAATTGTGCCGGAGCTTCTAACGCGAGTAGGAGGAATAACGTTACCTCCCGGGAAATTGGTGTGTTGGTTATGGATGAAGTTAAACAGGATACTGGATATAAAGTTAAACTTGTCCAACTCGATGTGAAAAAAGCGTTCCACGTGGATGTGAGTTACAGTAAGGCGTGGCACGGGCGGAGGAAGGCAATCGAGGCCGTGTACGGGTCCTGGGAGCGCAATGTCAGAGACCTTCCTAGGTATATGGCGGCTCTTCAGGTGGGTTAATATGTTTTTTTAGGGGATTGTATTATTTTGTAATTTATAATGTTATTTCATCTGTTTCCCGTCATCTTGTTTAGGTCGCTAACCCGGGAACGTATGTTAAGTACAAGTTTTCTGAAGGGACGAAGTATTTGCCCCAGCGGGTGCTGAAGTATGTTTTCTGGTCTTTTGCTCCTTGCATTACCACTTTTCAAGAGTCTTGTCCCGTTGTTTCTGTGGACGGGACACATCTTCGTGGATCCTACAAAGGGAAGTTGTTGGTTGCTGTTTGCAAGACGTCTAACAACAACATAATGCCGGTGGCATTCGCTCTTGTTGATGAAGAGACTACACTTAGCTGGACCTTTTTCTTGAATAACCTGAAGAAGTCGATCATCAGAGATCGGTTCACTTGTGTGATCTCGGATAGGCATCTAGGTATTTTACATTTTAAAAATTCTTCACTTTATTATTGTTTGTTGTAATTGTTACTGAAACTTACGTCGATGGTTTTGGAAGGTATAATAGCGGCGATGAAGGTGATGTTGCAGAAGTACCCTTCATATGGGCTGCACAGATTTTGCTTAGAGCACATCAAAGCCAATTTGTTGACCAATTTTAGGAGAAAGGGATTGAAGGAGGCTTGCCAGATCTTGGGGACGGAGCTCAATCAGACGAAATACTGGAATGCTTGGGGTAGAATTAATGAGTTAAACCCCGAAGCTGCTGCGTATCTACAACAAATCGACCCAACGATGTGGACACTCTTTGAGGATGGTGGGCATAGATGGGGGTTGAGTACGACCAACATATCGGAGAGCTACAACAACGTACTCAAAGGAGCACGTCACCTACCCATTAGAGCCATGGTTGAGAGCACTCTTGAGAAATGTGCCTATATATTCCGCAGAGATCGTCCTAAAATCAATTCCTGCAACACTCCACTACCGCCACATCCGATGGCCATTTACATGGCAAATATGTTGGCTTCGACAAGACAGACGGTTACCTCATGGGGAGATTGTTTTGTGGTTGTTGATGAAAGGGGCCACAAGTTTGAGGTGAAACACCTTGCAGGGGTTTGTAGTTGCGGGAAGTGGCAGAACAATAGGTTTCCTTGCTCCCATGTGATTGCGGTTGCTAATTCCGTTAATTACGATCCATTGATGACTATCAACCGATTTCATACGATGGAAGGTTGGAGAGGGCAGTATTCAGGAAACTTTCATCCAGTTATGGGTTGTGGGACGTGGCCAACTGTTGACTGGTCACTTGAGGTTGATGAGGTTAGACTGGTTAGGCATTCAGGTCCAGGTAGTAGAACTGTTAATCGTAGATTAGGGGCGATGGATTACACTAGGAGACGTGGTAATGTTAGAAGTGGACCACCATGTACGCGTTGTGGGAACATGAACCATGTACGTAGACGTTGTCCAATGTCACATCCCCCGACTGATAGAGTTGCCGAGAGAGATGAGAGTGATTAGCATACATCATTGTGTAATTCCTATCTTAATGTACGAAGACCCGTTTAATTCCTATCATTGTGTAATTCCTATCTTAATGCACATTACACGAAAATAACACCAATAAATTAATAAACGAAATCCATACAAAGGAAACCACCACAATTACAATAAACTAAAACAATAAACTAAAACCGTTAATTACGAAAGCGTCTAGGACAATATAAAGGAAACGAATACATCATACAAAAACTACTAATCCGAATCGTCCGTTTCGGGTGTGAAAATACGTCTAGGACGATTACCAAAACCAATGCCTTGGGTTGGTCTTACGTGTTGGTTGCTATCCCGACGACCAACAGGTCTGGTAAGCCGCCTAAGCTGTTGTTCGGGTGTCAAATACACACTTTGTGGAGCATCAACAACCGCAGTCTGGTCAGAGGGCCTCAAGTCAAACTCAAATCCAAACCTGCACCATCATATGCACCACCACCCAAGTTGGTAGTGCCGGTCACAGCTCCATCATATCCACCACCCAAGTAGGTAGTGCCGGTCACAGCTCCATCATATCCACCATATATAACCCCACCACTACCACCGACCCCACCTGTGTTACCACCACCCCAGTTACCACCACTACCACCGTCTCTACCGTATACAACCCCACCACTACCACCGACCCCACCTGTGTTACCACCACCCCAGTTACCTACACTACCACCGTCTCCAACTATTACACCACCACCCCAGTTATCACCACCGATGAAACCACCTATTTGTTCCCAATTCAAAGCATCCAAGTCAAGGTCATCCAAGCCCATGAAACCACCTTGTTGGGCTTGATACTGCGGAACAACCTCGTCCTGTTGGTGTTGGTGCTGATATTGAGCATTGTAAGCTTCTTGCGTTGCCAGTGCCTCGTCGCGTGTCCGAGGATGTCTTCGTTGTCTCACTGGTGGAAGCTGTTGTTCGACATCTGCGGCAGGAGGGCTCCTCATGACCTGAGTAGGTGGCACGGTAGCAGGAGGATCTACCCAAGGACTCATAGCTACAGTTCCAAGATAGGCACCTACTTCGTGTGCCAAAGATTGATCACTCCATCCTTGCGCACGTTGACGGAGATCAGTCAAACATTGGTTCTACAAAATCAAAATATATTAAATTAAATTAAATTAAATTAGATTAATTAAATTAAATACAGTACAAAATCAAAATAAAAATGATTTAACTTAAATAAAATATAAAAACATACCGTATACAACAACCTCTCTCCGTGCGGATTGTACCCGCTAATAGTCCTGACGTCTGGATCACATATGTAACGAACAGAGTTATTTAGATACCATGTTAGATAACACGGATCTACTTCGGGAACCCTACTAGGATCAATCGGCCCTGTATAAAAAATCCGTTGATGCCTTTCGTTCCACAAGTGGATATACTCTAGTAGGACTTCATTCCTCCATTTGTCCACGCTTTTTCTTGTCAAAAACTTATTAGTCACATGGATCTTCCAGTTGTTCTCTGTCAAAACAAGCCCACCCACAGGCACCGTTTGGACACCACCAAACTGTCTAATACATCGATGGGGGTTGTGGAAGGCAACCCACAATCCACATATGAGAGGCACGGTGGAGAGGTATATTTCCCAGCCACTCCTGCACGCATGTGGTAAACTATGTACGATGTTCCTGTAGGGGGTCCACTCGAACTACATAAAAAGTAAACGGAAACGAATTAGGTAACGAATGGAAACAAGTAGCATCAAAAAAATAAATGGTCCCCTCTCTAGTAAAAGAAGTAGTACCTGTTCCCATGAGAAGGTGGCCAACTGATCCCGATAATAAGGCAAATTGACTTTTCGCTGAATGCAACGGCGGTCGGTGTAACGACTACCTAAGGGACCTCCAATAATTGGCATGCCAGTCGCCACATCATTTTGCACGCGGAATTGAGGCCTTAAAATAGATATCCGCTCGTACGCCCAATATTGCAGCAGTTGTGTCGCTCCGTTCATGTAAATAGTGGTCGAGGGGGGTTGTAAAACACATTTACACATATCATGCAGCAAATAAGCCAGGACAGCTGAACCCCAACTGTAGCCACTACACACATCAAAGTCAGATACACACATAACCATATCCATGTGAACATGTGTCTTCTTAGAGTTGATAAACAACCCGTTACCTAACATCCAAAGAACAAAACAACGAGCACGCTGCTGCATGTCGGCCTCAGTTAACGTAGCGGGTCTACGTATCCTAGTTTCCAAGTGTGACGTGACCAACCACTCGGCTTCAAAATAGGAACTCCCATGGGGAAGATCCTCTAAACCAAGCATCCCCTGAACATAGGACTCCCAATCAGTGTCGGGAACCACCAAACCGGTGTGATTAGACCCCACAAGATATCCATCTACCCTAAGACCAAGGAGGACCTCAACATCCTGCAGAGAAATCATCGCCTCACCTACTGGAAGGTGAAATGTGTGGGTCTCGGGACGAAATCTCTCAAGCAGTGCATGCAAAAGAGAGTGGTCGTTTCTCAAGTTTCCTAACTTGAAAAATACCCCAAAGCCCATCTGTGCGACATAATTTGCCGTTCCTTGACAAATCTCCATCTCATACGTCCACTGTCTCCATACATTACCGTCCGCTCTACGTGCTTTGGCGACAACATCAGATGGACGTTCATGCCTAAAAACCTGTGCGGATATATGCTTTGCCTGGAGACAAAATAGTGTATCACAGACGGGACCCTGAAAACATCTAGGCTGGGAAGAAGAAGAAGATGCCATAACTGTAAAATATTTAAATATGAATTAGCTTCTTTAATGGTTTTAACATATAAACAATTACACATCAAACAAACGGAACAACCAGAAAAAAAACGGTTAAAACATTGACTAACTAAATACTTTTATTTAATACGCAGATAATTAATATATGAAAAACAAAAGAGAGATTTCATTTATCCAATCAATAATATTCAATCTTATCCGTAATCAGGATAGAACCAACCATGATCAAACAACTGGCATATCACACCCTCCCTTTTTCCCTATAAATAACACCTTCCTAAAACTTATTTTCACACAACTCCTCCCTCCTCAACCACCAACACCTCACCACTACAAAATTTAACAATGTCTGATAATTGGGATTCTGAAGTTCAGGAAGTGCAGAGGGAAATAGATAGAATTAGGGACGAGTCGGATAATTTTCAAACTCGTCTTAAATTATTAATTACGGAACATATTTACATGGACTTATTATTGGGTGCTCCACCCTTAAGTAAGCTCAATGGCATATTTACAGGCAATGCTAATGTTGTACTCACTCCCTCCATGCCAGCCAACACTACCTCCGGTAATATATTAATCATTCTCTTCTTATTTTATGTTTTACATTCAATTTATTATATATATTTAATTTATAAATTCAGATACATGGACCACAAAATGCGAGGAACTAAGATCCTTAAAAGATGAATAAGTAAGCATGATTAAAAGGTTGTTCAAAATAGTGGATCAGTCCGCCTTAAGGGACCTTCTATCTGGAGAGGGTCGAGTCTTTGTTAGGCGGGAACCGGTTTATTATTGGAAAGTTTATGAAGATCTTACAACCGAGGAGGACATGCTGGCCGCATTTGGTGAGGGTGAATATGAACCAACCAACTTTATGGATGATATTTCAGATTACGATGACGAGGATCACGAGCCTATTTGCGGCACGATGGATTAAGACTAATGAGTGGGATATTATTAAGACTAGTTACATTTTCTTATTAACCACTGTTGTATTCAGTCTTTTTTTAATGTTAGAACTGTCATTTTTCAATGTTGTATTTATGTTTCAAATTAATCAAATAAAACTTTAAGGTTTTTTAATTAATTATTCAAAATTAATCAATGTCGTAAACATTACTTTTTTTTTATAAAACAACAATATTATAAATTAAAAATTGGAAGATATTATTATTAAACTAATATACAACTATAATATTATACAGCCTCAAAATTATAAAATTAACCAGTTTGACTGGCTATTTGCAGGTCAAAATAGCCACTTTGACTGGTTATTTGCAGTTAACAATAAAAAAATACATGGAAATGACGTAAAAATTATTACCACATAAAAATTTACGTATAATATTTTTTTCCACCATTAATTTACGTATAATATTATTACCACATAAAAATTTAAATACGTTAAAAATACATACTTGTACGTATAATATTTTTGATACATAAAAAATCTAAATACGTTTAAAATACATAATACGTAAAATATTTTTGTTACATAATATTATTTATACATACAAATTTAAATACGTATTAAAAATACAAAATATAAAATATAAATACAAATTTACATATTTAAATACGTTACAAATACAAAATTTTACGAATAATATTATTTATACATACAAATTTAAATACGTATTAAAAACTTAAAAATAAGTATTTGAAATAATTTCAGTGTAAACGCAATAAGTTACAAATTACAAATTAATAGACAAAATTATAAATACCAGAAATTACCGAAATCGCCGTTAACAAAATATAAAATATCAGCTGCCGAATTTGCTCCAGGAAATGACGTTTGATTTTTTAAGAGTTTGTGAATTGCCGATTGTGAATTGTGAAAATGAATTGCAATATGATACTGATATTTATACATCTAATTTTACATACGCTGCTCAACAATCAACCAGAAAAAATTTACTCACTGCAAATTTTTATTACTCATGCAGAAAAAGTTTACTCACTGCGACATACTGAATCAATGCAAATACTGTATCAATAATCAATGCAGCACATGCATGAAAAGAAAAGGACAAATGGTGCAGCACCACAAAATGAAAAGAAGAGGACAAATGGAAAAGGACAAATGGTGCAGCACCACAAAATGAAAAGAAGAGGATGCAGACCACGTGAAACAAAATGAAAAGAAGAGGATGCAGACCACGTGAAGATGACAGTGAAGATGACAGTTTACATTTACATACGCCAGTTGAACTGGCGATTTGCGTATAGCCAGTTCAACTGGCGATTTGCAAGGAAATAAAAAAAAAAAAAATTAAATTGTATGGATCGCCAGTTCAACTGGTGATAACCCCATATGTTGTTTACCCTACATTTTCTAACCCCCTGAATCTCAAGCTTTGAAAATAGAGAGATAGGCGATATGGAGGAAATGAAGATATATAATCGGTCTTTTAATTTAGTGACGTAGGATTTTGGCGATTGGAATGATGGGATTATATATATATATATATAAGATCATTTAAGTCTATCCATTTTCTTTAAGTCCCATCTTAACCTTTAATCCAAATGGATGGTCAAAATGGTAAGACACACCCAATTCTTTACCATTGAAACCCTAATAACTTCCATTCACTTCCTTTTTTTCTCATTCTCACAACTTATAACTCTCTCTCTACCTCCCTTCTCTCTCATCCACCCTCTCAAATTAAAAACCCAAATAAATATTTCCTTCTCTCCTTCACTCACAACCACCGACCACCACCACTCCTCACCATCCTCCATCTGGCGGCCTACCTACCTTCACCCGCCGCTACCACCTCCTCACCCTCTTTACCCGCCGCCGGTACCACCTCTCCCTGCCACACCTGCCGCCACCCACAACCACCACAAATAAAACCCAAATTCTCCATCTGCCGCCACGCCACCCTCCTCTCCTCCGTCGGTCCTCCCTCCATCCGTCTTCTGTTATTTTTGTTCTGTTCTTTTTTTTTCAGATCTAAAAATGGGTGGATGTGTGGTGGTGGCGGTTTGTTGGTCTACCTCTGTGCTTCCTCCTCCCCCTCCTCCAACAACCATCAACAACAACCCACCACACAACCACCCAAAGTTTCAGATCTGGAAAAAATAGATCTTGTTCTTTTTTAAATTTCTTTTGTTCTTTTAAATTTCTTATATGTTTGTTAATTTTCTTTTGTTCTTTTAAATTTCTTATATGTCTGTTAAATTGATCTTGTTCTTTTTAAAATTTCTTTTGTTCTTTTAAATTTCTTATATGTTTTTTGATTTTCTTTTGTTCTTTTAAATTTCTTATGTCTGTTAAATTGATCTTGTTCTTTTTAAAATTTCTTTTGTTCTTTTAAATTTCTTATATGTTTTTTAATTTTCTTTTGTTCTTTTAAATTTCTTATATGTCTGATAAATTGATCTTGTTCTTTTTTAATTTCTTTTGTTCTTTTGTTCTTTATTAAATTTCTGAAGTATTCTTTTATTATTTTTACTTTCTACGTCTACTAAAATTCAGATTTAAAAATCATTTTTTAAATTTATATCTACTTTTATTCTTCCTTATTATATCTATTATATTATTGACTAAATTTATATTTGTTGTGTTTTTTTTTAAATTTTAGATCTTGTTTTCTTTAATAACTAAGTTACATTATTAAGGATTGAAGTCACCGTGTTAAGTATTGAAGTTATACTATTAAATCTTGAAGTTGCACTTTTAAGTCTTAAAGTAAAGACTTAAGACTGAACTTACACTAGTAAGTACTAAAGTTACACTACTAACGACTTTACTAAAGTTACACTAGTTAGGACTAAAGTTGCCAACCTTTATTATAAATGACTGAAGTTATCCAAAAAATGATTAAAGTTACCTAAACATCTTTTAAAGTTACCTAAACTTCTTTTAAAGTTAAATACATATGTCTTACATTTAAAGTTTCACAAATAAGTTCTGAAGTTACTTGTAAAGACTGAAATTACAATCATAAAAAAGTTCAAATCATATAAATTGTACAAAAATTTAGATTTGTACTGTCCAAATCAAGTTTTGGGTTAAAGTTACACAAATAAAGGATGAAGTTATACTTGTAATGACGGAAGTTGCGCTTAAAGTTATGTTCATATTGTCGAAATCAAATTTTAGTTTGAAATTACACAAATAATAGTTGAAATTACACTCGTAAAATGCAAAAATCACATAAAATTGTCTTAAAGTTATATAAATTCAAGTTCATATAGTCGAAATGACATTTTAGCTTGAAGTTACATAAATAGTGGTTGAAGTTATACTGATAAAAATGCTAAAATCATATAAACTTGTCTAAAGTTACATAAATTCAAATTTATATAGTTGAAATTACATTTTTGTTTGAAGTTAATAAAAAGGCTAAAATCACATAAAAGTGTCTTAAAGTTACATAAATTTAAATTTGTATAGTCGAAATCACATACTCCCTCTTATCCGATCCAATGTACCCGTGAGACTGGACACAAGTTTTAAGAAAAGTGGGTCACAAATGGTAAAATGTCATAAATATCCCTTACATTTAAATTATGAAATAGTAGTAGAAGAGTTATTACTTGATGACATCTTATGTAATTAAATGAGTGTTGAAGGATAGAATGGTCTAAATATTATCAAAAAAGAAAATGGGTACATTGTATTGGATTGTCCAAAAAAGAAAAGTGGGTACATTGGATTGAATAGGAGGGAGTATTAGTTTGAAGTTACAAAAATATTGGTTTAAGTTAAACTCGTAATGACTGAATTTACACTCATAAAAAGCTGAAGTCACAAAAACTCATATATTCTAATAGTTCGTATAAAGATACATTATAAAGGTGATGTGTAGGTGGAATTCACTAATTTTGGTTCTAATCTTGTCCCTCCATTTTGTTCTCATCTTGTCCATCCATTTTTGTTCTAATTTTATCCCTCCATCTATTTTTAATCTTGTCTCTCCATGTCCTTCATCCAATGAACAAGATGAGAACTCATGGACTCAAAAGATATGAAGGACTCACAAGAACTTATATATATAGATAAATGATCATGTAAGTCCTCTTAGAAAAGTTGAGTTCATAAGTTCTCTTATTGGCCCTTGAATCTTGGAGATAGATGGCTGAGATTGAATCTCCCAAAATAGGATTAGTGGCTAATTTTTCACTTTCTCTCATCTTTTCTAATTAACCACTTTCTCATCTTAATTCAATATATAAGATTTTCCACCCAACCACTTCTCTCTCATTCTACATAATTTCATTTATCCATCTCTCTCTAAAACCCAACAAATCAAAACCCAAAAAATTTTAAAATCCAAAAAATTCATAAACCTCCCTCACTTTCTTTCATCCCCCAACTCCGGGATTACCAAACTCTGGCGACCATCGCCGGCCACATGCCAAAATAAATAAATAAATAAATAAACTTGTTTTCAGATCTACTAACAAAACACTCACAACCACCACTTACTCACCAACTCTTTCTCACTTACTCACCCACTCACTCACCAACCCCCACCCACCCACCACCTCCAACCACCCCACTAACAAACCCCGACCACCACCACCCCTCACTCACAACCACCACCGACATCCCTCACTCACCGACCACCACCCATTTCCTCCGGTTGTCCCTCTCTCGGCCTCCTTCTCCCGCACCAGCCTCCGACGTCCATGTCCTCCCTCCGACGTCCACTGCCGCTGCCCAGTTGGTGGTGGTGGTGGGTCTTGGTGAGGGAAGTTGTGGTGATGGTTTGTGGTTATTCTAGATCTACTTTTTTCCCTTTTCTTTTTTCAAATTCTTATGCATTTTTTTGTGTTTCTTATATTTTTCTGTTCTTATTTTCACTCCTCTCCATCTTTTCTTATGTTTTTTTTTTTTACTTTTTAGATCTATTTTTTATTTTTTTCAGATTTACTTTTAATTTTTTTTTTGTGTTGAGTATATTTCTGCTATTTTCATTTGTCATTTTATTTTTATTTTGATTTTAGTATGATTGATGGTGTTTTATGACTGAAGTTACACTATTTTGGACTAAAGTTACACTATTTTGGACTGAAGTTACACTAGTAATGACTAAAGATAACATGTCTTAAAATTACATTATTAAAAACTAAAGTTACACTTTTAAGAACTGAAGTTACACTTTTAGGGACTGAAGTTACACTATTAAGATACTGAAGTTATACTATTAAGAGACTGAAGTTATGCTTGAAGTTGTACAATAAAGAACTGAAGTTATATTAATAAGGACTAAAGTTACCAAAATATGCCTTAAAAGTTACATCAATTTAAATTAAAATTTTCAAATGACTAAAGTTACCTAAACATGTCTTAAAGTTACATACATATGTCTTAAAATTAAAGTTACACAAATACAGTTTGAAGTTACACTTGTAAAGACTGGAGTTATACTCATAAAAAGGTTCAAATCATATAAATTGTTGTCTTAAGTTACAAAAATTCAAATTTGTACCGTCTAAATCACATTTTAGCTTGAAGTTACACAAATAATGGTTGAAGTTACAATTAGAAAAGGCTAAAATCACATAAAATTGTCTTAAAGTTACATAAATTCAAATTCATATATTCGAAATCACATTGTAGCTTGAAGTTATATAAATAATGGCTGGAGTTACACTCAGAAAAAGGCTAAAATCACATAAATTTGTCTTAAAGTTATAAAAATTCAAATTTATATAGTTGAAGTGACATTTTAGTTTGAAATTACACAAATAAGAGTTGAAGATACACTCGTAATGACTGAAATTACACTCATAAAAATTCTAAATTGACATAAACTTGTCTTGAAGTTTCATAAATTCAAATTTATATAGTTGAAATCACATTTTAGTTTGAAGTTAAACAAATAAGGGCTGAAGTTACACTCATAAATCTCAGAAACTTAAAAGTACTCAAAAGTGATTAACTAAAGGCTAGAGAGAGAAAGTTAATTAATTAGTGCATAGGTAATTGATTAGTGTTAAGTGTGTTTTTGTCTCTACAATCTCATCCATCCTTCTTCTCCATCAAATGGCTAGAATGAGGACTCATGGACTCAAAAAAAAGAAAGGTCTCACAAGAATCTACCACTCTATTTATATATGGTGGTACATATGGATTCTCAGTCAGTCCTGCTTAAGACGGTATTATTCGTCGTAAATTTAACACGGGTCAAACAAAACCATATGGTGGTAATAAAGACAAAAATTTCCGTATTTGTCAGGGAACACATTAGATGATTTGATATGTATTTGACCCGTGTTAAGTTTAAGACGGATAATGTCCGTCTTAAATAGAATTTGTGTTGGATTATTTGAAGTGTTTGGGCTTTGTTTATTCCTCAGTTCGGCCCACTTCAAAAAAAAAAAAATAGATTGTATCCGCATAATTACAAACCCATCCAACTAACACGAGCTAAAATCATGTCGCTAAAATTTGCTATATGAGTAAATGTGAATGAATAATCGTGTTATTTTTATTTCGCCGATGTTACATGTAACGATATTGCTTATTTTCTTCATTTTCCAGATAATACGAATATATCAAATATACACACCTTAAATTGAAAAAAAATTAAACTATGCCCAATTTGTCAAGTTATATTAATTGATTATTCATACTATATTTTTTATTTTATAATTGATAAGAGTCTACAATCAATACGTCTTGTTTGTGAAATAAGTCAATAGTTATTGTCTAATTGTGACACCCTCAAATTTGCGGAAAGAAAAAAAATAATTTAAATACATAATGAAGGTGTCTGAAATAAAAAAGGTCATTACAATACGGAATAATATTCTACAAAAGAAATATACAAGACGGGAGACATATCTCCCGTATAAATACGGAAATGAAAGAGTGTATAAGATAATATAAC
>JAIUZE010009420.1:0-23272 GCA_022085475.1 Heliosperma pusillum | reverse complement strand
GAAATAGGTTAAGTGGTAGTATGATATGTATAAGGAAAAGTCAACAAAAGTCAAAGTCGCCTTAAGACGGGATTCTCATGGAATCTCACGGAAATTCCAAATACGAACTCGGAAATTCTAAATTCGACTCGGAAAATTAAATTTATGAGTAAAACTAAATTTCATTGAAAAGTATCCGTAAAATATTTTACCTATAAAAATAGGGTACAATTGCGGGTGTTACATTATTAATTTGGCGCAAAATAAGGAAAAGTAATAACAACAGTTTAAACTATATCCGTTGTTATTAATTTGGCGCAAAATAAGGAAAAGTAATAACAACGGGCACGAACAAACCCGTTGTTATAATGTGTTATTAATTTGGCGCAAAATTAATAACAACGGATATGATTTTGTTGTACGTTGTTGTTAGTTGTAACAACGGTTAGAACTTTGTTAACCGTTGTAAATATATAAACTAATAACAATAGTTTACTATGAATAATAACCGTTGTCAATATTTGTTAATAAAGATGAAAAAAACACACAACACTAATAATACTGTACTGCAACACAAAAACACAAACACAAAGCGATTATACTGCAACACAATACCACAAACACTAAGACATACTCCCACATCTGTATCTTTGTCATCATCTTCGTCTGCTATTTCTTATTAATCAGGTCTTCTAATAATTTTGCTTTATTGATTTCCTGAATTTTGTTTATTTGTGAATTAGTTGCCTTATACATTGCATTTTCTGAATTAGTTGGCTTATTATTGAATTAGTTTTAATTAGTTGGATTTTCTGAATTACTTGGCTTACTATATATACTACGAATGTAGATAAATGACTCGAACTTGGATGAATGCTGCGAATATGAGTGACCCAAACTATAAGGATGGTTTAGCTGAATTTTATGAAGTCGTTGCGAACAATTTGAATGGTTCTTCTAGTATTCCATGCCCTTGTGAAAGATGTGGTAATATTAGGTATATGGCTATTCCGGACGTTAAAATTCACCTAGAAAAGTATAGTTTTAGTCGATCCTATACCCGTTGGATTTTTCATGGGGAATCATTAGAGGAAGATAATAATTTTGAAGAAGATGATCTTGAGGTATACGAAAGGATAACTGATGATCTCGAGTTTGCCGAGTATGTTGAGTTGGAAGCAGACGAGTTGAATGTTGGGTCTACAGATAATGAAGAAAAAGATGATGAATCAAATGCTTTTGAAGATGAACAACATTAATTTGGATGACCTTGACAACATGTATGAGAAGTTGTGTGAGTCTGAAGCGCCTCTGTACCCTGGTTGTAAGTACACAAAGATGTCGGTTGTGGTGAAGTTGTATAATATCAAGGGGGCAAATGGGGTGAGTGACACGTGTTTCACTAGTTTATTAGCCTTGATAAACGACATGCTTCCAGATGGTAATGTTCTTCCCGTTAAAACATATGAGGCTAAAAAACTAATTAAAGGAGTGGGTATGAATTATGAGAAAATACATGCATGTTCAAATGACTGCGTATTGTATAAAAAATTATATCAAAACTTAACCAATTGTCCGGTTTGTTTTGTGTGGCGTTATAAGAATAAGAAAGGGATCCCGGCTAAGGTGTTGTGGTATTTTCCAGTGATACCAAGATTCATAAGGATGTTTGCGAATAACAATGATTCAAAATTTTTAACTTGGCATGAAACTGAAAGAATAAATGATGGGAAGCTAAGACACCCGGCAGATGGTATGCAATGGAAATCGTTCGACGCTAAGTATCCCGAATTTGGCAATGAACCTAGAAACTTACGTCTAGCGCTGTCCACTAATGGAATGAACCCACATGGAAACATGAGTACCCAACATAGTACTTGGCCAGTAGTGTTGGCAATATATAACTTACCTCCATATGTGTGCATGAAAAGAAAGTATTTGATGTTGTCGTTGTTAATTTCCGGCCCTAAACAACCTGGAAATAATATAGATGTCTATTTGGAACCTCTTTTAGATGATTTGCGAATTTTGTGGGATAGTGGGATAGAAGTATTTGATGCATATAGGAATGAAACTTTCAATTTGAGAGCGATGTTATTGTGTACAATAACCGACTATCCGGCTTATGGCGACCTTTCTGGGCATACGGTGCATGGGAAAGAGGCATGTCCATTGTGTGGGGAGGATATCGAGTCTGAATACTTGAAGTGTTCTCATAAGTATGTGTATTTGGGAAATAGGAGGGGCTTGGATCCTGACCATTGTTATCGCAAGCAGCAGAAAGCATTTAATGGACGTCAAGAACATCGTCAACCTCCTAGAATTTTGAGTGGGCATGAAGTTTATCAGAAAGTAAAGCATATTGAGATAAAATATGGGAAGAAGAACGGCTCTAAATTGTCTACTCGTGGGTATAAGAAAAGATCCATATTTTTTGATAAACTTCCATATTGGCCTGACCTGGAGGTCAGGCATTGCCTCGATTTCATGCACATTGAGAAAAATGTCTGTGATAATATTATCAATACCCTCCTGAATGTTCCCGGTAAAACAAAGGATAACGCCGCAGCTAGGGAAGATATGCAAATGATGGGTATTAGGCTAGAGTTGGCACCACAGAAGAGAGGTAATGGTACATTTTTACCGCCAGCAGCTTATACCCTTTCACGGAATGAGAAAAAAGAGTTTTGTGCATGCTTGAATGGAATTAAAGTGCCACATGGTTATTCGTCAACATCAAAAGCCTTGTGTCGATGCAAGACCTAAAACTCACCGGGTTAAAGTCACATGATTGCCACACTTTGATGCAACAATTACTATCCGTGGCTATTCGTTCCATTTTACCTGAAAAGGTACGATATGCTATTACTAGATTCTGTCTCTTCTTCCAGTCCATATGCGATAAAGTCATCGATCCCGATGATGCGGATTCATTGCAGGACCTCGTTGTCACCTCTCTTTGTCATTTTGAAATGTATTTTCCACCCTCTTTCTTCACTATCATGATTCACCTGACCACTCACTTGGTTAGGGAGATTTTGTACCTTGGGCCCGTGTACTTGAGATACCAGTATCCTTTCGAAAGATTGATGAAAGTGTACAAGGACTATACATCTAATCGGTATCGTCCAGAAGGTTGTATTGCTGAACGTGCTATATTAGACGAAGCTCTTGCATATTGTTACGCTCATCTCTCCCCTGAGGAGTTAATTGGCGTTCCAAAGAATCGTCATAGTGACTGGATGACCGGAAAAGGTATTAGGGGCCGGGTTGAAAAAATTGTGGCACGTGACATGTTACATTTAGCACATACGTATGTGCTAAACAACGAAGATGAGGTGCAACCTTATATTCAACAACACAAAGATGAGCTCAAATACGATCACCCAAACAAGAGCGAGATGTGGATTGCAAACGAGCATAAGAAGACGTTCAGAGAGTGGTTTAGGAATATTGTCTTGGAGTATAAGAATTTGTATGGTGATGACATCTCTCCTAGGTTACTACGTCTTGGGTTAGGTCCAAATGCCAGGGCCACTTTTTTCAGCGGTTTTGCTATTAATGGTTATACTTTTTACACCCGCGAGCAAGATGAGTTGAGCACAATGCAAAATAGTGGTGTGAGTTCTGAATTTGAGGCAATGCACTTTGCTACTTCAAAAGATAAAAAACCTATTTGGGGAAAATGCCTTTATTATGGTGTTATTCAAGAAATATTGGTATTAGATTACATTGATTTCACAATACCTCTGTTTCGATGTAACTGGGTTGATAACAACAACAATTGTGTTCGAAAGGATAAAATGGGATTTACGTTGGTCAATTTAGATAAGGTTGGCAATAATAAGGATGATCCTTTCATAATGGCATCCCAAGCTAAACAAGTGTTCTATGTCACCGATCCTATGGATAAGAAGTGATCTGTTGTACTATCTATAAGGAGTAGACGGGGTGCACCCGATAATGGTGGGGATAATGATCAGGATGTCGTGTTTGAGGGAATGGATCACTCTTCCACTGTATCTTATTTCGACAATGTTGACACTGATCATGATAACATTGAAAGCATCTATATGCGTGATGATCATGGTGAAGGTATTTGGGTTAACGAAGAAACTATGTCGGGCAAGAAACGTCCCCGATCCTGAGGTGGTTAATAATGTGAGGTATTAGCTTATATATTTGTTTTTTTTTCAATTTAAATAACTATATACCTTCCTTTCAATTTCTATTATTTTTTTAAATAACTATCTTTCTGATTTTTTTTAAATAACTTAGGAACGACATAGTTAATACAAACGTAAAGCACTGATACTTTATTTTACCGAACAGATTTGCATTTAGGAACTTAGGAACTACTACATATACAACCATAGCGGAAATCTTACATACAAGACCACAGGCCCTCCCATCCCATTACACTGCTATTATGATAGGCTGATACAGACACACACACAATTGACACTCAACATCTAACACAGGATGTTGCTTGGAATTTTTAGGTGTACATTGCTTGGAAAACAGCCACAACCTGGTTGTAGGCATCGACGATTTCTGAATTGGCCGACTGCTGACCATTCAAGATGGTCGGATACGGCACGTGGAAATAGTCCACAGTATTCTTCAGAAGCTCGGCATCCTCGTCTGTGGCTACCCAGAGGTATGGTTCGACTGTTGATCTATTCGGAGCAACCCAGTCGCTCTTACCATAGCCTCTGAGTTGAAACATATTGTTAAGCTTAAATGTTGATTCTGCATCTGCAAGTGATGTTCCAAACTGAATGAGTAGTATCCCTTTGAATTCCCAAGGCGCCCATTGTGCCTTAATTCTGCTGACCGAGTATCCCAGCTCAATAAGCTTATTCGTCAAAGGAGTAAAGCTTTGGGCAACAAGTTTTCCATCGTCCAAATGACCTGGGGCATTCATTAGGACACAGTGATATGGACGAGCAACATTTTGAGTCATTTCCAAAATAGATAAGTAATTTGATGGTTTTGGTTTGGTTTATTTGCAGTGAGTATTCTTTTCTGAATTTATACCAAGTTCAAGATGTATTGTCTTTAGCTTTTATTAGCTTTGGTCATTGTTGAAGATTCCCAAATTATTTAGCTTTTGGTCATTCAGTATACAGTTTCCATGTTTTGGTTTCTGCTGATTATTATTGCAGTGTATAGTGCTTATGATATTGCTGTCTTTTTTGGTTTCTGCTGATTATTATTGCAGTGTATAGTGCTTATGATATTGCTGTCTCTTTTTATAATTAAAAAAAAATAAAGGGAAGCAAACAACAACGGTTGTTGTAAATATACCCGTTGTTATTGCTTATAACAACGGTTTTTAATCACAAACCGTTGTCATAGTGTTTATTAATCACAACGGGTAGACTACTTTAACCGTAGTCATTACTCTATCACAACGGTTTGTTTATAATAACCGTTGCCAATATTTGTTAATAAAGATGAAGAAAACACACAACACTAATAATACGACTGTACTGCGACACAAAAACTCTATCACAAAGCGATCATCTTATTAATCATCTTTCTGATCGTCTTTCTGTCATCGTCATTTTTATCAACTATTTCTTATTAAGATTTTCTAGCTAGATTGTTCAATTCTTATTATTGAATTGTGGATTTCCTGAATGTCGTTTATGATTGAATTTGTGAATTAGTTCAATTCTAATTTTGCTTTATTGATTGAAGCTTTGAATTGAATTTGTGAATTAGTGTATTATTGAATTTATGACCATTATTAAAATAAGTTTAATTACTTCTAATCTTAACTCAAAAAACAAATTAACGTATCAACATTAATATTATTAAAGAATAAGTTCAAACGGCGCCACACACAAATGGCGCCAAAACAACCAAACAACAACAACAACAAACTAAATTGAGTCCGGGTAAATCTCCCGGATAGCTGCCACCGCTAGAGCATATGCATCAATCGGGTCAGCCTCGGCCAGAACCAACCCTTCCCACTGCTCTACCTGGGTCACTTCAACGAGGTCGACCCCATTTGGGAAACGGTGACGGTCATGTTCGGAAGCCACCCGTAGATATGGCCCAGGCTGGTGGTCCGTGCTCTCAATCCAATCTTTTCACCCATGCCCGGCCTTGTCAAACATTCTTGCCAGTTTGAATGCGGACGCACGATGAGCATCTGTCATCCCAAACTCGAAAACGAGTTCCCCTGTAAAGTACATGCGATGATAATTTGGCCACATCTTCTTGATTAAGTAGCCATTTCGAATAAGCGTATCACGGAGTTTCTTGTAGCTTTTACACACAACGTAACCACCCTCAATATGAGAAGGCAATTGTTTCATGATGCAAGCATATGGTTTAGTAAAAGTTTCAGACATTTTGTATGGTTGATGTTAGTATTGAGGCTGGGAAATTTTGTATGGTTTAGCAAATATGTTATTGATTGGAGTTGGGAAATTTTGTATGTGGTTGATAGCCTTATATTGAGGCTGTATTTATAGAGAGTTATTGATTGGAGTTATTGAGTCACATGTAGTTATTGATTCACATGCATGCATTGGTTCACATGCATGCATTGATTCATATGCATTTACATTTCCCAAAACGAATATACATTCACATGCAGTTATTGATTGAGTAAATGTATGAATGTATATATCCAGTTACATTTCCTATGCAGTCAATGCACTTACTGCAATATGCAGTAACTACTGACTGTCCACAACGGTTATAAACAGAGGCCCGTTGTGGAAAGTAATAACAACTGGTTTTTTAACGAATAACCGTTGTTATTTCTCTATCACAACGGATTTTCATATTGGCGCAAATAGGGTGAAAATATAAAACAACGGCTATGATGCACCGATGTCATTACTCTATCACAACGGTTTTAGTCAGCAAAACTGTTGTGCAAAGTAATAACAACGGGTGTTTTAACGAATAACCGTTAATATTTCTCAATATTATTATTTTTAATTAAAAGATATTGCGGTCCAAACCCGTGAATAAACAACAGCAGAACAACTGTAACAGCAGAACCAGCATTAATTAAAGCATCCATTGAACATCATCAATGGCAGCATAACCCCTCTATAAATACAGCATCAAAACCCCTTCTTTAAAAATTACATAACCCTAATTAATTACTCCAAAAATTAACATCATCAATGACAGCAGTTAACCTTCCCAACGATGAGACGACCCTTACAAAATTGATTGCAGATGAGGAGGAGGCTCTTGCCGTAGCCCGCTGATCATCACCCATTGATTAAAGGATCCATTGAACATCGAAGGGATTATTGGGTTAAGAGGCTTGAAGCAGTCCGACTTTTCAACCAAGCGTCGTCTTCATCATCGTCCTTTGGCTACCCACGTCGGCCTGATACTCGCAGGTTGGATGCCGCAAGAGATATGTTGAGATGTACCCGTCCTATTACCTTATCTCCACATGCAAGACGTGTACTTGCATGCATTGAAACTCTTATTGCAAAATACGAGGTTAATGATCCGGAAGTCATCAGTATCATCAATATTGTACCGGAAGTCCTATTAGCTTTTTACCCATATAATCAAAGAAATACTACAAGAGGGGGAAGGGGCACCAGTTATAGAAAACACTAAACCCATCAACGTAGGGACCGAACTAGAACCCCGAGAACTTAGGATAAGAACGACCCTAAATCCGACTGAGAGGGCCAGTTTTGTAGACCTCCTACACGAGTACAAAGACGTTTTCTCTTGGTCTTAAAAAGACATGCCAAAGATCGACAGAGATATTGCAGAGCACCGAATTCCGATCAAGCCAGCCTTCAAACCTGTAAAACAGAAGCTCCGTCGGATGTGGACTGAATGAGATCTTAAGATCAAAGAAGAGATCGATAAGCAATTCACAGCCGGATTCATTAACGTTTCCGAGTATTCTGACTGGGTCGCTAACGTAGTCCCCGTACCTAAAAAGGATGGGCGAATCCGGGTTTGTGTCGATTTCAGAGACTTAAACAAAGCAAGTCCCAAAGATGACTTCCCTCTATCGCATATCGACATATTGGTAAATAATACAGCAGATCACGCATTGTTATCCTTCATGGATGGGTATGCCGGGTATAATCAGATCAAAATGGCCAAAGAAGACATGCATAAAACAGCTTTCGTCACGCCATGGGGCACATATTGCTACACAGTTATGTCATTTGGGCTAATTAATGCTGGAGCTACATACCAACGTACCGCAACTACATTATTACATGACATGATCCATAAAGAAGTGGAGGTATACGTAGATGATATAATTGTCCAATCCAAAGACAGAAAGGGGCACATCGACAATCTTCGCAAGTTACAACATGAGACTCAAGCCTCAGAAATGTGCATTCGGAGTAACTTCATGCAAACTCCTAGGACATGTCGTCAGTAAGAGAGGAATAGAAATTGATCCATCCAAGATCAAAGCCTTTATTAAAATGTCACAACCCCAAACAGAGAAGGAAGTTAGAGGTTTCTTGGGCAAGGTACAGTATGTGAGTCGGTTCATATCGAAACTCACTATGATTTGTGTACCTATTTTCAAAAGGCTAAAGAAAGCAGATCATACCATGTGGGATGATGATTGCCAAAAAAGCATTCGTCAGAATTAAGTAGATATTAGCCACACCACCCGTGTTGATGCCTCCCCAACGAGATCAACCTCTTGGTTTAGATCTTACAGTCAAAGAAACTGCCATGGGGGCTATGCTCACACAAACGGTTGGGAAAGAAGAAAGAGATATCTACTACCTTAGTAAGAAATTTTTGGAATATGAGTGCAAATACACACCTCTCGAAAAGACATGTTTCGCTCTTATTTGGGCAACAAAGAAGCTACGTCACTACATGCTTAGCTACTCGGTCAATGTGTACTCCAAAAAGGACCCCATCAAATACCTCTTCGAGAAACCCGTTCTCAAAAGACGTCTAGCTAGATGGACTTTAATGCTCTCAGAGTTCGATCTCAAATACGTACCTTTGAAAGTCATAAAAGGACGTGCCGTTGCTGAGTTTTTCGCAGACAATCCTATCAACGACACCCAAGCAATAGACATGTGGTCATTTCCAGACAAGGATATATTGCAAACTTGTATAGACTCTTAGGACCTTTACTTCGATGACGCATCGAATTTAAGAGGATAAGGAGTGGGAGTGTTGCTCATTTCTCCTGAGAGTGAGCATACACCACTGTCAAACTCGACTTCGAGGTGACGAACAATGCAGCAGAATATGAAGATTGCCTTATTGGTTTACAAGCGGCACTCAGTATAGGCATTAAGAATCTTCGAGTTCATGGAGACTCCTCCTTGATAACTAACCAGGTTACGGGATCATGGAAATTTAAGAGTGAAAGTCTGGCACCTTATCAAGGTAGAATAGATCAAGTTGCCCAGTTCTTTGATCAACTCACTTATCTGCATCTACCTCGTGAAGAGAATCAGTTCGCGGACGCTCTTGCAAAACTTGCAACCATGATCAATATGCCAGACAACGTGATTGAAATGCCTTTATGCATCGAACAACGGTTAGAACCAGCCTATGTGTACCAACTTACAGATGAAGAAGAGAATCCAGAGGAACCCTAGCTCCAAGCCATTCTAAACTTCAAACTCAACGTTACATACCCAGCAAAGATATATAAGAGGACAAGGCGTCATATGCTTACTAGCCTCTCAATACCTTCTTATGCAAGGAGAATTGTACAAAAGAACACCTCTTGGTGTCATCTTTTGTTGCCTTGATCATTCGCATGCACAAAAAAGTAATGGAAGATGTTCATGGTGGAGAATACGGTCCTCACATGAGCGGGCCCATGATGGCAAATAAAATTGCACGTCTAGGATATTATTGGACAACTATAGAGTCAGATTGTATTACATATGTCAGAAACTGCCACAATTGCCAAATCTTCGGGAATGTTCAGCACGTTCCTCCCTCGTTGCTTTACACCATGACCTCTCCTTGGCCATTCTCTGCTTGGGGAGTAAAATTATTGGAAAGATTACTCCAACCGTAACAAGAGGTCACTGTTTCATTTTGGTAGCATCGACTATTTCACCAAATGGGTCGAAGCAGCATCCTACACTAGCCTTACCGCTAAAAATGTGGCAAAGTTCATACAAACCAATATCATCTGTTGATATGGTTGCCCACATGAAATCATGAGTGATATGGATCACACTTCCAAGCAGAGACTGAGCAGTTGCTAACCAAGTACAAGATTAAGCATCCTCATTCCTCGCCTTATAGACCTCAAACTAATGGCGCGGTAGAGGCAGCTAATAAGAATGTCGTCACAATCCTCAAGAAAATGATAGACAATTACCGTGATTGGCCAAGCAAGATACCCTTCGCATTATGGGGTTATCGCACTTCAGTTATGACACCCACTGGGGCCACTCCTTTCTATCTAACCTATGGAATAGAAGTTGTACAACCAGTAGAGCTGGAAATCCCATCTCTGCATAATCTCTTAGAAAGTCAAATTCCAGAAGCTGATTGGAAGAGGGATAGATATGATGAACTCGTCCTCTTGGACGAACGTAGACTGCGTGCATTACACAATGTATAGACATACCAAGCAAGTATCAAACGAGCATTCAGCAAACGAGTTAAATTCAGAAACATCAAAGAAGGGGATTTAGTGCTCAAATCAGTCAGAGCTCTCTTATTTGTTGATCCACGAGGAAAGTTCAACTAGGCTGGGCCTTTCTTAGTCAAATCCATATTCTCAGGGGGGCCTCTCTTACCTGTTGATCCACGAGGAAAGTTCAAACCTAACTAGGCTGGGCCTTTCTTAGTCAAATCCATATTCTGAGGGGGTGCAGTTATAATCACATACCTAGACGGGAATGAATTTGCTAACCCTACAAACCTAAACTAGTTGAAAAGGTACTACCCTTAGCATGCACTACGAAAACGCGCCACGTGTAACCTCACGTGCCGCTCATGCGGCATGAAATAAAACCGGCCCCTGGCTAGTTGAATTTAATGTCGCTATGCTCTTGCATTTTGACATTTGGATAATCTTCATGTCATCAACTAAATTGAATTGTACTTCTTTTGGGAGTAAGCAAGGCTCATGTCATCTTTTTCAAAGTTCATTACAAGCTCTTGTTCGAACAATTATTCTTTTACATTTTCGAACTACGCGCAGGGTTTGATTTCATTTTTTTTAATGAATACGTAGGCAATCCTTCACATGATTCAACCCGCTATTATTTTGAAATGTGAATAGAAGGACATTTGCATTTGAAATTCGACAAGAATAATAAAGAAATAAAAACTCATCAGTTTATTAACTAACTTAATTTTTATTCATTATCCAAAAATAGTAATAATATCTCACATACATAAATAAAGGCTGAAATAAAAGCTAAGGCTAGGATTCTAAAAATCCCACCATTTATTACAACAAATAATAATTTTAAATAATAAAACTGACTAAGGCTATTCATCCATCTTCCTTTTGCCTTTGTCATCTTTCTCATACTTCTTGTCTTGACCACAAGCCGGGTGCTCCTGCGTTACCTCAGACCTAATCACCAAGGGTCCTTCTCGAGGTCTAGCATTACCGTGTCTATCTATCACCACCTTTGCAGCAAGATTAGTCATCGATCTCTTCGTTGGATGCGTGACTAGGAATCTGGCTTCTTCCTCCCCTTCAGTCAGATATTTTGACCTCTGTTTACCGCTTTCATAGATTTTACAGTCTACAGGCTCACGTTTCCTTAGCTTCTCACGCTCTTCTGGAGTACGGGCAGTCCTCCATCGCAAGTATGAGTCAGATACCCATAGAGAGCCAACGGGAACGGGTATGAAGCACATACTCCTTTGCACCCCTATAGTGGCCCATTCCCTACAAGACTCTATAATATAAGCCAAGGCAGTATGGGGAACAGTGTGAAGTCTCGGGATCCTCTGTTTCAGACCCACTTGCCTCACCAGTCTCTCCGGAAATATACATACAATGAATTCCAAGCCAGGAATGCGAAGTGACCGAGTTGGGTCCAAGGACGATGATCCAGTAACTACTCTGAGATGCCACCATAGCACAGTCCATCGGATCAAGGGGCAGCCTTCCCCTTTCAGCTTATTTTCCCAGTAGTTGGGAGTCCTCGAGAAATCAACCATGAAGAGTCGGGTCCTCGTGGTAATTGACCAAGCACAATATCTATGAACATTAACTGGGGCTCAATCAATCGCAGGCGCTCCATCAACCATATCTGGAGCAAGCAAGAATGTAAAAAAAAAAAAAAAAAAAAAAAAAAAAAAAGAGACGAACGAAAAGAAAAAAAAAAGGAAAGAAAGGAATGGTTCTTACCTGCAAAATGAGAGGACTCCCCAGATATGGAAGCTCTCGATTAACCTTTCTATAATCAAGGCCAAGGATAGTCTCTCCTAAGCAAAGGCAAGCTGGGCTCTTGCGCAGCTCCATTTGTTCCACCAAACTCAAGAAAAGAGGATCCTCTCTCATCTCCTTGTCAATGTGCCCTTGGAAAATATAGTCATGCAGAAGGCAAGACCCAAAGGCCCTGCGCCTCGCAACATATGATAAATAAGGGTCTTCTCTATTTATGAATCGCTCCATAAAGTCATGCATACGGACACCTTTTGAGATAACATATCGGTCTACCTCACCTTTAGTCAATCCAAGGAGGTCCCTGAATTTATTCTTATACCCTTGGGAGTTAAGGGGTATAACTGGAGCATCTTCTGGGTCCCATCCTCCAATGACGGCTATTGTTTTAGGGAAGGGACAAATATCGCCTCCAGGAAAGGCAAATACATGTAATTCTGGGTCCCAGTACTCAAGGCAAGCATCAAGGAAGGGCACTACTACCTTCACTAACTTTAAGCTCAAAATTGTCCCTAAATTGTATGCATCCATGTCATGTTTCTCAACATGGGTGAACTCAATTGCCATTCTTTGAGACGATTTTCAATGGCATCCATTATATTGAAAGATTTCTGAGATTAGAGAATTTTTATATGAGAGACGGATTATTGAAGGAAGGGTTGTGTGAATAAAACCTTCAACCGAGCTCGCTATATATATTGTTCGTCTTTTCCTAATTTTAACTGGGGTCTGATCAGCCCGGGAAACGACGCAGCTACAGTTGCGCCCTTTCGAAGAGTCACAGCTCTTGTTGCGCCTCTTCCCCAAGCTCTTTCTCAGGATTTCCAGCTTTTGCACCTTCCTAATTCATGTTCGTCTATGATTTCCTATTCCTATAGGATATGGGTTTGGCAAATCTGCCGAGTTCCCAAGGTTTTTTGAATTTCCTTATCCTTGTCGGGTTCGGTTTTTGAGACGATAATCGACATTTTCGCCAATTACGCACACTTATTCATTTTATTTTCCCTTCTTTTTAGGAAAATCATTTCATTTCCATTTTTCTAAACTTATATATTTCTTTTCATTTCTTTTTTTAAGGGCTAACCCTCCCCATTGTCGGTCATATTTTCACACTTTCACATTTTCATACATTTTTTGCATTTTGTCATTTTCAGGCACTCATTTCGCGCTTGTTTAGGCTACCGATATGTCACATATAAATTGTTTGAGGAGATTATTTGCTACATACGTACTACATGTAATTTATGTAATCTCTATGTAAATTTTGGCAGCACGACGGCAGAAACCGTCAGCTACCAAACCTGTCTTTAAGCTAATCTGCAGGATCAGAGAAATCCAACAGCAAAGGCACTCAGGTCGTCATAACACAGACAAAAAGAGAATATATACATCAGACTAGGGGCTTTCGCTCAAAAACAAAATCCAAAACTAGGGGCTCTCGCCTGAAAACAAATCCAAATGTACAATAAATCCAAAACAAGTTCAAAATGTCCAAAATCTACAAACAAAACAAAGACGGCTAATCCTCATTGCCAGTAAGCCCAGCTAAAATCTCGAGGGCATCAATCTCAGCATCTCGAGACTCCAGCTCCCTTATTACACGAGCTACCTCCTCCCAAGACTCTATAAGCTCCTGCTCGAGGTCCCTCTGCAAAAGAATGCCTCATTTCAGTCAGTCGCTTCATTTCAAAAATACAGAATGCAAAAGGAATGATAGGTTCCTACCTGCCGGTCCCGGCCACCTACGAGTGCCTCAACGACTGTAGCCCGAAACCAGTTGGCCACCCTCCACAAAGCCACGTGATGAGACGGTGCCCCCTGCATTCAAAGTACAAATAAAAATTAAATAATACGCATTCCTATGCAACAAAGATGGTCAAGGATAGGAAGCTCACCCTCCTCACGAGGTGCTCCCACTCCTCCAAGCCAGCATCGGTCACCGCCGCGCTGAACTCACGAAGCTCTGAGACTGTCGGCAAGCCAGCCGCGTCCATGTACTCGATCACCTCGGGGTAAGCGAGGGGCTCGACGCCTGCCACCTTGATCTTCTGTAAAGACCAAATGGTTCATCAAAAGGTAATTTATCATTTCTCAAAATTTAATATAACAAGAAGCAAGCAATGCTTACCACGATCAGCTAGTACGCCACTCTCCGACAAATGAACCCTGGGTAATCCTCACCAGGAAGGAAGAGGGTGTCCCCACTCGCGCCAGCCAAATCAGCCCGTCTCTCCGCGTCAGAAGGCTCCCTAAACATCGACTGACGGGCTAAACCACGGTGTCGTTAATTCCGCCAATTAGCTAGGCCAAATAACAATTTATAAAACCAAATCTAGACTCAAACCAACCTAAATAAAAAGGGTAGTAAGGGTAAGAAAAGGATCGAACCCAAGGGAAAGCGGTATTAGCTAAAAATAATCTAATCTAGACTCTTGCAAAATATCAATTAACATAACTAACGAATCTAATCACAAATTAAAGCACTAATTACTAATTAAGACACTAATTAAAACAAAGACTTAAATTAATTACAAACTATGATATTCACAATGGAAAACATGTAGGAAAACATAAATGAGGGAATTTGGGTAAAAAGATGAGTTAACATGAAACATGAGATTCTAGTTTAGGCACTTGCACAAACACCTTCAATGCAATTAACCAAATATGAGAGAAAATACTTAGTGTAACTATCCCAAGTAACACAACAGTTAGCAAAGATGACTCCTTTCTACGTCTCCTCTTATTTATCTAATACTACCTCCTAAGAAATAGTCAACATGAATTAAACCACCCAAAATTGACCCTTTACAACTAAATCCACACTTATTAAAACATAAGCATAAACAAAGGAGTAAGCTTTAAGCATTCAACCAAAGGATTAAGCTAGAATTATGCAATTCAACATTAAACCATGTAAAAATCACACAACATACAATTTATTTCTCAAAAGACTCAAACTTTTAAACCAAAGATGAAACCTTTCAAGTCTACTTCACACATTCAAGCATAGGGTGACAATTCCTACCAAGAACAAGCATTTATCAAGTAAACAAAATGTCAAGCTAGTCAAACCAAACATTCATTCACTCAACATAAAAGATTAACATAAACAAATTGCATTAAATAAAGAAGAAGAGGATTATAGAGTCATACAATGCTAAAGGTGTGAACTTGTTCAAATTACACCAAGTAAAGAAAGGATTAGCTACCCATAGTCTTCATATTACAACCCATTTCTAAATAAAATCAATTACAAGAGCCAAAGTTGAAGAACAAAGTAGAGAATTTCTAAGGAAAAATATGATGTTCAATGTTGTATGCTTGGCTCCCTCTCTCTCTTCACTTTTCTTCTTATATACCCTTGGTCCGCAAACCTAGGGGCCTTGAAAGGTGGGCTTCCAAAAGACAAGACGGTAAAATGAAGAAACTCCGTGCTGAGAAAGGACGCAGGCTGCGTCCTACGACGCAGGCTGCGTCGTGATGACGCAGGCTGCGTCGTGATGACGCAGGCTGCGTCGTGATGACGCAGGCTGCATCGTGATGACGCAGGCTGCGTCGTGTACTGCCCAATTTTCCCTTGCTTTTCCTTCTTGACTTTCGTTGACCCATGGACTTTTGGCCCCGCCTTGACTTCCATTGACCCATTGGGTTTGGTCTTCATGCCTTGGTGATTCATTGCTAGCCCACTCCAATTTCCGGGTTTTTGGGTCTCGGGTTTCGGGTTTGACTTTCATTGACCTTTGGGTTTGACTCTCAAAATTGACTTAAAATACTAAATACCAAAATTATTACAAAAACTAAAATTAACATAAAACAAAGCTAATGACCCGTAAAAAGTAAATCGAAAGACTCTAAAAAATACTACTAGACATGACATAATTTGGTGTTGTCAAATACCCCCACACTTGGACTTTTACTCGTCCCGAGTAAAACTCGAGATTGGCAAGGCAAACACAAGTCCAAACATAGCATGCGGAGGCAATGACCTCTCTTCCCTCACCACTACCTTCTTATATCTCCCTCAAAACACAACCACCTATTAAAACAAAAGAAAACATTTTGACTCAAGGTTGTTTTAACACTCTTCCCTTACCTCTTCCTACTTATAACTCCCTCAAAACAAGACTCGACACACCACCAACTCCGACTCAGTTCACAAAATTCCTCCCTTCTTATAGCTCCCAAGAATGTAGTATGACCATCTTTGCCTTATCCCAAGGCATAGCGAGATGGCCTTCATCACCAAACTCCATGCAACTCCACTACTTATACCACCCCCTTATTACTCCACTAGTGTAATGCATGGTTACTTGGTTGGCCCCAAACTACACAATTTGCACAACCAAGCAACCACCAAGAGAAATCCACCAATTTGGAACCAAATTTGTGACTTAAAATAAAAATAAAGGAAGTCCTAAGCTAGCCTCCTTCCAATTCCCTCCTTATCACTCCCTTCTTATGCCTCCAAAATCCTCATCATAGAAAGTATTATGCTCAAATTTTTTTTTCATTTTTCATTTTTTTTTTTTTTCTTGAAAATCCCTCATTTTGCCTAAGGTGCCCTTTCGGGTTTTCACCTTAGCTTTTCCTTTCCTCTCATTGGTGGCTCGCAACTCGATTTTTCATTTTGCCCGGAATGCCCTTTCGGGTTTTCATTCCGTCCTCGGCCACCTTCCCAATTTTGCCTAGGTGCCCACCCTTGTGGGTTTTCACCTAGCCGGGATTTTCAATTTTTTTCTTCTTTTCTCTTTTTATTTTTTTTTTCTTTTTCTTCAAAATAAAGACAAATAAAATACAATGCATCAAAAACAAACTAACTATGTACAATCTTCTCCCCCACACTTAGAATACACAATGTCCTCATTGTAGGAGAAAAGAAAAAATGTTACCTCATCAATTGTCGAAACGAGAAGAACCCGAGGCACGTCCTCGGTTTCTCCTCCTCTCCCTTTCTTCTCTAACCCGTCTTCTTCGCTCTAGGCCTTCATCAAGGGCCTCTTGGGTGTAAGGAAAAGGGTAGCCCGGGTTTTGTTGGATGGACATCCCAAAGAGTGAGCTAGCCAAGCCATAGACGTCCTCTTGTGCCACCGCATCTTCATAGGAGTCTTGAAGATAGGAGTGGTGGCGCTCATTTTGAGCTTGAAAATGGCTCGTATCTTGCTCCCTCCAAGCATTTTGGGTGGTCCACATTTCATTTTGTTCCCGCCACCTTTGATCTTGTTGTTCTCTCCAAAGGCGGGCTTCCTCTTGCCCTTCTACCATCCTTCTCCATTCCTCTCTTTGAGCCCTCTCGGCCTCCCCTCTCAATCTCTCTCTCTCCTCCACTACATTGTGCCAATCATCCAATGACTCAAGCCTACCTCCTTGTTGTTGTTGCCAAGTGTTTGCATCGTCCACCCTCCGACTAATGTGCTTCAAGACGTCGTTGGTGCTAGCAAAATAGTAAGCCATTTGTTGTTGCCATGGCTCCACGGGGATGCTAGAACGAGCCTCCGCATCGAACATTGGAGTGTCGGTATCTTGGTGGCTTTGGAAGGATGATTGGAAATGGAATGGTGGTTGTTGTTGTTGTTGTTGTTGTTGTTGTTGTTGTTGTTGTTGTTGTTGTTGTTGGTGTTGTTGTTGTTGTTGTTGTTGTTGTTGTTGTTGTTGTTGTTGTTGTTGTTGTTGTTGTTGTTGTTGTTGTTGTTGTTGTTGTTGTTGTTGTTGTTGTTGTTGTTGATAATTTGTGGTTTGGGAAGGTCCTTGCTCAATTGCGAGGATCTCGATCTCCTCGCTCACCCGCTCACTTCCCTCACCTCCCTCTCTCCTTACCCTTCTTCTTTGCCTCAAAGGCACTTCCTCGACCTCCGCTTCCTCACTACTCTCCCCCAAACTCTCCTCCCTAGGACATAAAAAATACAACGCTGTGGGTCCCCTAGGCAAGGGGTTGTTTTGAGGTCGAGGCATCTTCATGTAACCAAGCCCGTCACTCCCCAACCAAAACCCTTTCAAGGGTTGCTCTTTGCTAGTCTTGAACATATGAACTTCCTCGAGCCCAAGTCGGTTGTATCTCGCCAATCCCCTACAAATGTTCACCTCTTGTGCATCACCAATGCCCCCCTCATAGTGCCTTACCAAGAATGAAATCACCCCCCCCCCCCCAAGATGGATGCTTGCTTTGGTAGATTTTTGCCTATGTTTAATGCAAGCCCTCAAAAACAAATTGGCCTAATCCGGGATCCCTACCCCCTCCGGAAGCATAGTCCACAAACATAGCCGGATGCTCTCCGGCACTTTGGTGGGTTCTCCCGCGGAGTTGAAAATGGTGGTAAGGAATCTTGTGATTAGGCGGAGTACGGGGTGGGTGATGGCCGAAAGTTTGGCATCTTTAGATGGGCCGTGGTAATTTGTAATGTTAACCCACATTGTGTGCATTCTTCCCTTGGGGCACCTAATGTCTTCGGGTTGTTTGCTGATTTTCAGGATTTGACGAATTTCGGAAGTGGGGGCATTATGCCAAGTTTGGTTCAAACGGAATCAGTAGGCTTTCTCCTCACCTTCGGGCACATCCAACTCCGACAAGGTTGCTAGAAACTCGTATGCGAAACTCCTATAGGTGTGATCCCAGGAGTCCGGCTCGAGATAAGCCTCTAGCCCTACTTTAGCTAGCATGTCCCTTGTCAAGTTGAACATGCCTAAGGCATGGAGGGTGTTTGGGCAAAAGAATTTTGTGGCTACGAGAGGTTGTGTGTTTAGCTTATCCCAAATTCTCTTAAATTGAACATTCAACCTTTCATAGCCCATGAACACCACTTCCACCTCGGTGTCGGGCTCACTCACCGCGGCCCTCTTATTTTTCCCTTTGCCAAACAATTTGGAGATCTTGGGTGCCATTTCTGCAAAATTTAACAACCAACACACTACAACAAACAACAAGCAATCACTCGAAAGATTTTTCACTCAAGCAATTCAACAAACACTTGGTGTGCAACAATTTCTACACCTCAAGAACTTAGTGTTTGTTGAATTTCTTTACCTCACTCAGAAAATTTTGTCCAATCCTAACTACACAATCAATCAAGGGCAAGGGGAAACTCAACCTAAGACTAATTCTAGCCTAATTCGAGCAAAAACTTGAAGAACAATGGAAAAGTTGAGTATGAAGTTATACCTTTGCTATTCCACAAGATTCAAGCTCCTTGATGATTAGAATAGGTAGGGAATCCGATAAACAACCTTAAAAACCCAAAAAAAAGTTCCTAAAATTCGAATTTGAGGAAAAAAATTCTAGGTTTTCAAAACGGATTTTCTGAGATTGTGAGTGATTGAGATTGATTTTGGGGTGATTGAAGGTAGAATAATGATTAGGAAGAAGAATTTGATGAATTTGATGAAAGTTTTGGAAGATTTGAGGGAGAAAGATGGATTTTTTAGGGATTGGGGTTGGGTTTGGTGTGTTTTTCGTGAAAAATGAAAGAAGAAGATTAGCTTTTGGTGTTATGAAGAACTCGGGCAAAAGATAGAACAAACGCTGAAATCTGCTTTCGACACAGGCTGCGTCCTACGACGCAGGCTACGTCGTGATGACGCAGGTTGCGTCCTACGACGCAGGCTGCGTCCTGCACTGCCGGTTCTTCTTGCCTTTTTGCACTTAGCCAAATTTTGGCTAAGTGCTCCAAACACCTCCATACTTGCATTTTCACTCCAATAGTCCATGATAACCTCCAATATCCAAATTCCATCGATTCACGAACTTTTTATCCGTGGCACGCATCCCGAGGCGGCCGAAAACTCGCAAAACTTCACAAAACCGTTAGTAACTTCAAAAAATTTTGCTTGATGCAATGTCTAACTAATTGAAAACAACTCAAATACTAAGAATTAAAAATGAAACTTCAAAGAAATATTCACAAGGATAGAGTATGTACATGATTTGCCGTTTATTTAGAGTCGATGGCTCGACTTAGCTATTTCAAGCTTTTCAACTTTGATAAACGGGGTCTTCAAGCAAGACCTCTTCTTCCCCCTCCCGGGCACATCCTTGGAAGTAGTGTTTGAGACGGTGGCCATTCACTTTGAGGAGCTTTCCATCCCCGGGCCCCTCCACTTCAATAGCTCCATGGGTAAACACTTTCTTGACGGTATAAGGTCCAAACCATCTTGACCTCAACTTGCCCGGAAAGAGCTTAAACCGGTTTTGGAACACAAGAACTTTATCCCCCTCCTTGAAAACTCGACGGTTTATCATCCCATCATGCCATCTCCTTGTTTTCTCCTTGTAGATGGAAGAGTTCTCATAAGCATCTTGGCGAATTTCTTCAAGTTCTTGTAATTGAAGCTTTCGGTGCATACCGCTCTCATCTTGGTTTTGGTTGAAATATTTGATAGCCCAATAGGCTTTGTGCTCAACCTCCACGGGGAGGTGGCAAGCCTTGCCATAGATGAGACGGAATGGGGACATGCCAATGGGGGTTTTAAAAGCGGTCCTATATGCCCACAACGCATCAACTAGCCTCTTGCTCCAATTCTTTCTATCCGGATTAACCGTCTTTTCAAGGATTCCTTTTATTTCACGGTTGGAGAGTTCGGCTTGCCCGTTTGTTTGTGGATGGTAGGCCGTGGAAATTTTATGATTCACCCCATACCTCTTGAGAAGGCCTCCAATCACCTTGTTGCAAAAATGGGTACCCCTATCACTAATGATAGCCCTTGGAAAGCCAAACCGGGAGAATATGTTCTCTTGAATGAAAATGGCTACTACCTTGGCATCATCGGTGCGGGTAGGAATGGCTTCAACCCATTTTGACACATAATCTACCGCCAAGAGGATGTATAAATAACCACCGGAATTTGGAAAAGGGCCCATAAAATCAATTCCCCACACATCAAAGATCTCACAATATAGAAGAGGTTGTTGTGGCATCTCATTTCTCTTTGTCAAATTCCCCACCCTTTGACATCGGTCACAAGTTTTTACAAATTGGTGGGCATCTTTGAAAAGGCTTGGCCAAAAGAAACCGCATTCAAGCACTTTTCTAGCGGTTCTTTGTGGCCCAAAATGTCCTCCACAAGCATAGTCATGACAATGATGTAAGATGGAAGGATCTCACTTTCGGGCACACATCTTCTCACAAGTTGATCTTGGCAAAACTTCCACAAGTAAGGATCATCCCATGTATAGTACTTTGCATCGGATTTGACTTTGCTCTTTTGATGAGAAGAGAAATGGCTTGGGAGCCGCTTTGTCACCAAATAGTTGACCATGGTAGCATACCATGGCTCCTCCACTTGTATAGCATAAAGTGACTCATGAGGGAGACCTCCTTCAAACTCCTCAAGAGGGCATGATGGTCTTCCTTCATGGTTTAGCCGGCTCAAATGATCCGCCACCACATTCTTCACCCCTTTCTTGTCTTTTATTTCCACATCAAACTCACTTAGGAGAAGGATCCATCTCAACAACCTTGGCTTTGCATCCTTCTTTGCCACAAGGTATCTAATGGCGGCATGATCGGTGTAGATGATCACCTTTGTGCCCAAGAGATAAGATCGGAATTTTTCTAGAGCATAAATCACACCAAGGAATTCCTTCTCCGTCGTGGAAGAGTTCTTTTGAGCATCATTCAAGAGGGTAGAAGCATATTGGATCACATGGGGTCCCTTGTCACTCTTTTGACCCAAAACCACTCCCAATGCATAGTCACTTGCATCGGTCATGATTTCAAATGGAAGATCCCATTGTGGTGCTTGAATAATTGGTGCGGTGACCAATCTCTCCTTCAAGTCATCGAATGCTTTCCTACATGAGTCATCAAAAACAAACTTCGCTTCTTTGTGCAAAAGCTTACATAAGGGGTTAGCAATCTTGGAAAAATCCCTAATAAATCTCCGGTAGAAACCGGCATGTCCGAGAAAATACCTAATGTCTCGGGTGTTAGAGGGATAAGTTAAAGTTTTGATGATGTCAACCTTAGCCTTATCCACCTCAACCCCCCTTTCCGACACTACATGTCCTAAAACGATGCCACTAGTCACCATGAAATGACATTTTTCGGAGTTTAAAATGAGATGGGACTCTTGGCATCGCTCTAAGACAGGAGTAAGGTGTTTTAGACATGCATCATAGGAGTCCCCATGGACGGTGAAATCGTCCATGAATACTTCTATGATCCTTTCTACATAGTCGGAGAAAATACTCAACATGCACCGTTGAAAAGTTCCCGGTGCATTACATAAACCAAAGGGCATACGGCGATAAGCAAATGTACCGAATGGGCATGTGAATGTGGTCTTGACTTGGTCCTTGGGTGCGATTGGGATTTGAAAATACCCCGAGTACCCGTCAAGGAAACAATAGAAAGCTTTTCCCGCTAGTCTTTCTAACATTTGATCAATAAATGGTAGCGGGAAATGATCTTTCAATGTAACCGCATTCAAGCGGCGGTAGTCAATACACACCCTCCAACCGGTTTGTGGTCGGGTGGGGACCAAGTCTCCTTGGGCATTCTTGAATACCGTCACTCCTCCCATTTTGGGTACGACTTGAGTTGGGCTAACCCAACGGGAGTCGGAAATAGGGAAAATGATACCCATTTGCAATAGCTTAATTACCTCTTCTTGCACTACCTCCGCCATGGGTGGATTGAGCCTCCTTTGGGGTTGTCGGACCGGTTTGGCATCCACTTCAAGCTGTATCTTGTGCATGCAAGTCACCGGGCTTATCCCCTTTAGGTCCGCTATGCTCCAACCAAATGTATCCTTGTGCTTTTGAAGTAGTGATATCAATTTGTCTTCTTGGTCCTCGGTGAGTGTGCTTGAAATGATAAGTGGTAGGGTGTTCTTGTCCCCTAGAAAGATGTACTTCAAATGGCTTGGGAGGGTCTTCAACTCGACCGTCGGGGGTTGGATAATGGAAGGGAGGGGCTTGTGGAGTGG